>CM042247.1:20607842-20845342 GCA_023566225.1 Romanogobio albipinnatus
CACCCAAAAAGATAGATATGAACTGTATCATAAAAGTGTAATGATAGCACCCTAAATATAGTCGCCTATATAATTGTTGGCATTAGTGACAAAGGCTGTTTGAGAAGCTATTTAATGTGTGGCCTTTTGTAACTATCTACTTCCTCATCAAAACCACCAACTCTATTTGGAGAACTGTGTGTTTTCTTTATATTCTTTAACTGTAACAAGTCTAGAGGAGCTGAAAAAGCAAGCGCATGCTGGTCTGCTAGACAATATATTCATTTTAGAATCGGTGGTAAAGCATTTCGATCTGTGCTTTTACCTTTGAGAAGTTAGTCACGGATGACTAAAAACGATTACAAAGCAAACCTGTTGATCAAATGTGACTTTTTATGAAACTCCCTTTTCAAAATTAGCAGGGTGTACATTCTGAGCTGGTTAAATAAGCTTCTTTTCTACCCAGGGAGAGCTGTCAAAGTACAGAAGCATTAGTAAACAGTGAGGTAATCACTACTCACACTGTTATTGCAATTTTCAGGCCTGGCCTTACTGTGCTGTACAACAGCTGCCACTGTTTGCTGTGTCAAGCGCACCAATAGCGTCCTAAAGCACATTGAAAAGAAGAGAGAAGGAGAAGACAGGCCATTTGTGTGTTCGTCTGGTTATTTGCTTTTACTGGACTGCCACTGTTGTTATGGTTACACATCCTGTGTGTGTTCTGGCTTAGAAGACGAGAGTAGCGTAATAGACTATAAAGTTCATTTAACTCCTAAACGCGACAATGGCTTCCACACCACAAATATTAAACGCGAAGTAACTTACCCACAGAACTAGAGTCTTCTACTGGGTGGAATTTCATTTTTTTTTGTTTTGTCAAATTGATCAGATTTTCCTGTGGAATTTGGCAGGACCCACTTCCTCATTTAGGGCCAAAGTGACATACGATATCTTAAAGTGCCATCTTCCCACACATGACACCGTTATGTTTATTTTGAGTTATAGCGGCCGGACGTATTTAACCTTATCAGAATAGATAAGTTGACAAGTGTGAGGAGGAGAAGATCACAGTGTAAATTTTTAGCTCAGAACTACAACACTTTAAAGGTGGAGAAGAGGTGGGGTCTTTCACTTTATGTAAGTTCGGAACATTTAAAGGTCCCCTCACGCAATAGATTTAATATGTCCTGTAATGATATAAATACTACAGAGAATAAAATAGCCACTATCTCTTGTTTCACAAACCAGGCTTAAGCCTAGTCCCAGACTAAAATGCATGTTTTGAGCTGACCCAAGTTGTCACACTGTAAATCGAGTTACCCCTCCTACTTTTGCTAGTTTTACTGAGATTTCTTATCCCGTGCGAATTGGCCATCAATATTACAGATGCCCTGTGGTAAAATTACGTTACTCCATCTACCCTATAGGGCTTTAATCACGTCTGTGAAAACAGGCCTGTGTCTGGTAACTTTTCAGTTTCTTCTTTTTTTGAATATAGCCCAAACTTAATGCATTTCCTCAGCTAAATTAAAATCTTAAATTGGATAATATGACCTACATGTCATGACACAATGACATATGTGCCATATATTGCTGATATGGGTCTGGTTTCACAGACAGGGCTTAGATTAAGCCAGGATTAGGCCTTAGTTCAATTAGGACATTTAAGTAGCTTTTATAAACGTGCCTTAGAAAGAAAGAAAAAAACCTTACTGGTGTGCATCTTGAGACAAAACAATGACTCTGATATATTTCATATTGTAATTTCAGGTAAAACAGCTGCATTTTAGTCTGGGACTAGCTTTAATATTGTCTGCGAAACCAAGGGATGGTGTTTTAAATGGCTAGTTCACCTCAAAAAAATTCAATTCTGTCATAATTTACTCATTCCAAGCCTTTTTTGGTGGTATGTATGTATGTATATATGAACTAAGGCCTAATCCTGGCTTAATCTAGGCCCTGTCTGTGAAACCAGACCCATATCAGCAATATATGGCACATATGTCATTGTGTCATGGACATGTAGGTCATATTATCCAACTATCTATCATATGGACCCCATTGACTTTCGTTGTATGAACAAATCCAGTTGATACAGTGTTATTGGGGAAGGGCATTTGGGTGAGTGCTGTTATACTTTGTAAACCTGCTATCATCAAAAGCACCATGCAAATGATTTTAAGTCATTTGATTCTGGTTTCACAAAAAGCTGATGTTTGCATATTGGGATGTATTGTAGTATGTTTGCACTGGATCATGAACGTGTTAGTGAGGCTGCATGCGGTCAGTAAAACAAGCATTGAGCGTCATAAAGGGGAAGGGTTATAGCAAAAAAAAATATAGCATACAGTTCAAAAGTAGGGGTTTAGTAACATTCCACGTAAGTAGGCAATGCGTAGGCTTACGTAATGCATGACACTGCCATAGGCCTGTGGAACACTTGATGAAATCTTACTGCACTGCATTAAACTGGCCAACTCACAGATCTAAATGCTGATGGCCTCATTTGCGACATAGGACAGATTTTTATCTCTAAAGACAGCTATCAGTTGCTTCAGACTTTGTTTTGTTATATGCATAGTTGTCTGGGAGATGCAGGTCAGATCTGTTGTCGTGTGAAACCTCTGTGTATGCCAAATATGATCTTAATCCTGCTCCTATTTATACAAAACAGCATTTTTCTTAGCAAAATGATGAACTGATTTTTGAAATGTAAGCAGTTATGAGGAACACTTTGCAGGGACAATCTTGTGATTTTGTGGTGCAACTGACATGGAGTTCAACACAATACAATATTGTTGTTTTTCACAATTTGCATTTTATTACATTTTGGTCAATTGAAATCATTTCCATCATTTTGTGTCAATGCTTCTTGAATTTTCTCAAAGGCCGTGACACATGTTGATAAATAAGTAAAAAATACATTGCTATAACTTCAATAAATACTTAATAAATATATTAGTTAGGTCTATACAATTACAAAAACGTCGCAAATGAAGCAAACTACTCTACAGAAATACTGTACTGTTACAGTCCCTGATAAAAGACAAGTTTCCTTGAGTAAGGACCCAACCAGGGTTGTCAAATCATTAACTTGACAGCTCTTGTCCAATATAAATATAGATTTTTTTTAGGTTTGTTTCTTAGTTTTCTTGTACAAAACAGGTACCTAACATCATAATGCTTTGGTTAAAATGCTACATGGAAACATTCTCCCAGTATAGATTTGTAAAGTGCATTCTTTGTGAGTGAATGTATGGTCATTTTCTCAAGTTTGTCACATTGTTGGTTGATATATATGCAGGGTGCAAATTGTTTGGGGGGGATCTGACCCCTCTCAAAAATGTTCGAAACTCTTAAAAAGCCAATCCCCCTAATTCACACACTGGATATATGATATATACACATACATAATTATATATGTACACATTTGACACAAGCTCTGCTTATGCCACTAGCATAGGTTATGATATTTTTAAGGCACTTGTCTGCAATGCTTACTGCCAAACAATGTTGAAAAGCAAGAAAAGCAAAAGGAAGACAATATCACAGACAATAATAATACACCATTATTATAAAAATCAATGCCTATTTAGGCTTTGGAGGGCAGCTTGGTATCAAAATAATCTCCTTTAGCAAGTATATAATAATAATAACAACACTAATAATAAATTAACAGTATTAAGACTCGTTGCACATTATTTTTGACTGATTGAATGATTGGGATTTGGGAGGGAATTGCAGTAAAGTCCTTTAGTCAGACACAGACATCCGCGCGAAGACGGTGAGACGCTTCCCGTTCGTGCCGTCGAAGGTGGGAGACTCGGAGCCGCTTGAGCTGCCGGTGCTGCTGTAACTTTCACGGTCTGACAGCGAGTCTTCTGAGGAAAAGCGACACAGGTTGGCTTTGTTTCGCTCTTCCTTCATGTATAGCCCGTTGCTGGAGCCCTGGAAGTTATTTCCGTGTCCGCAGACACATCGTGACCGAGGCTCTGGCGTGAAGGGCGCGTTGTTGTGGATATCTCCGCTGCTGTGGCGGCTGAAGGGGAACATGTCGCGGGAAGAGTCACTGAAGACGGGGGACAAGATATCGGCGGGAGGAGGCGAGACAGAGGGCGCGCGGGTGAAGCTCAGGGGCTCGTATAAGGTCGGGGGAGAGTTGCTGCGAGTGAAACCGGCGAAGCTGACGCTTTGACGCAGTTGACGCGGGTTCTCTTCAAGCCCGAGCACTGAGCTTTTCTCCTCGTGGATGAAGTGACAGCGGCTTCCATAGGGACAGTATCCAAACTGGTAGAAAGTGCGGCAAGCTTGCGTTTTGTATTTGGGGTGGCGGTAGAGACCTCGCAGCTCGCTCTCGCCGTGGGCAAACTGACATTTGGTGCCATATTTGCAGCTGCCGTGCTCATGAAAGCTTCGGCACAGCTCAGTCTTGTACCGGTTCGAAGGTAGGGTTGCCAGGGGAGGAAATCCGGGTGGTGGGGGGACGTCGTGTGGCTTCATTCTGTTAAAGGTGTCGGTCAGACTCATGGATCGGTCTGCTTTGAACTGGGGTTTACCGGGCGCTATGTCGTTCCAGGCGTCCGCCGGCCAGGCGTCGTCGCTGAGCCGCTCAGAGCTGATGCTTTTCGAAGCGAACGGGCGGGATAGCGGTGGAAACGACTCATCTAAACCCAGGTTGATGAGATTCTGTAAAATAATAACAATATGAATTAGGAGAATGAAACACACATGGCAATTCTGCCACGGCCCCCAAAGACAGACAGACAAACAAAACACACGTAAACTCAATGTAACTTACCCGTATGAGACTTTCGCCAAGCGTATCGGACATAGTGAAGTGTTGTTGTTGTTGTAAAGGAATGATATGCTGTCAGAAGTTGCGAACGAGGGCTGGTAGCGTTGTGCTGCCCCAGCGACTTTTATGCTGCAGAGCAAACAAAGTACTGTAGGCGGGGCTATATTTTCCCGTACGCCGCTCCCACCGAGTGTAGACGTTGCCTCGTAAAGCACAGCCTGAGTATTTTTAGCCAGTGGCAAGTGTTTCAGTTTCACCGACAGGCAAAACAAGAGAGTAGTGTGATTAATTTACAGTAACCTGTCGCGATAACTGCCCCGCCAGACATTTTCCCATGGCCTATAGGCCGAGAACCCCGTTTGGTTGAGAACGATACTGTTTTATGTTTTCCAAACATGTTTTTCTCGTCACTGTAAGACGAAATCAATTTCATATACGTTTGAAATAACCAGTAACACTTTGCATTTAAACTATCTATCTATCTATCTATCTATCTATCTATCTATCTATCTATCTATCTATCTATCTATCTATCTATCTATCTATCTATCTATCTATCTATCTATCTATCTATCTATCTATCTATCTATCTATCTATCTGTCTGTCTGTCTGTCTGTCTGTCTGTCTGTCTGTCTGTCTGTCTAATCATATCACAAAATAAGCCCCTTTATAAAGATGACCGTCTGGGTTTATTTTGCAATAAAACCCTGCTGACAGCCTATTTTATGCCTTACATACTGTTTCAAGATATTATGAATGTAATTGTATATGGTTTGGTCTATTTATTCAACAACAAATGTGTCTATGACAGCAGTGTGTGACAGTCGGCCCTGGTTTCATTTTTGTGGTATCAGTCTTACTCATGTTGAATTAAGGCTCCACTCCAGCCACTTGTGGCCATGATGAGAACTGAAAATACATAATCTGCACTGAAAGGGAAAAAAACTAAAACAAACATTAGGCATAGGCTAAATTATATTAAATATGAGAGGGTGGGGCTATACATCACACATAAAAAAAAATCACTAAATGTTAGAAAAAATCAATGAATAACAAATTTTTTTTCTTCGATTGCTGTATATGCACAAACCTAAAAGTTTTGCCTGCCAAAACAAATATTGAGCAAAAAAAGATAGTTTTGATAGTAATGTTGGTACAATATATGGGGTTAGCTGTCACAGTGCGGGAACTTGCCATTCAGCACATAAACAAAATGTAAAATAAAACACACAAAGATATCAACCCATTTTTTGGGGGTAAATATTGTAATTAAACAATGGTGACATTTACACTATTTATATATAGATTAATATATTTTCTGAACATTATTTGAATGCATGCTATAACAGCCTACTGGAATGTACACACAACAACATTTACGCAATTATGTTGTTTCTGAGATATAGCATTGTGACAACTAACCCTGGTCTCCCCAATAGTATTTATGGAATACTCTAAAAATCTAATCAAATAAATAGATCAAATTACAATTTAATATGAAACACATTTTTACATGACTAAATGGATAGTATAATGCCACAGCACAAATGTGAATCACTTCACCGATTCCTCTGGAAATTTTAGCAAATGTTGCCTTCACTCATGTTCACTGATTTTCTTTTGTTGCATGGTCAACTGCATCTGTAGTTGCTTCATTGACTAAAACAGGCAAGCCATCTCATGTTCACTTAAAAATAGCTGCCTCTCTCCATGACTTTGTCCAATTTGGCTGGGCATGGATGTTAAAAATGGTGCATGAGACATGGAAATTCTCACGTGTGTCATCAGACACATTTCTTCAGGGATCTTGGCTCATTGGCAGCATTCCCACAAGTACGGAAACTCTTCCTCATCAACCATCAGCGGTTTGCTTTGCTTGCTCATGCTCACATGCTCGCCACGGCATGTATTCAAACAAACATATAGATGGTTGTACAGATGGCTTGAGCTTTTCTTTCTCGTGAGCAATGATATGTCACCTTTACCAACAGGAGGGGATTTCCTAAATGGAGCTATTACCCATTTCTTTATTCCTCTTAAATCAGCACCGTATCCATTTCGGATCCACATTATTTTCAAAACTAAGTGCGTCTCTTTAGTGATGTTCTTTTCTTTTTTTAAACATCTTAATCGGACCTAATTTAATATACACTGCTAATATTTTTTTGCTTGTAATGTGAGAAATGTGTTATATTGTCTCCCTAAAGTAAAATGAGACATAATGACGTCACATTAGAGGTTGTTTAAGTCTTGAATCATAACGTTAGTAATACGTAAATGTTTGGTGCTTTTGTCTAGATTCATTTGCACTTCTACAGTGGCATCTTTAGTTTTCTTTCAGTATATAATAACATGACTCAGCGGGACCAGGGCAGTGTCTTAGGGCCAAAGCTCATATTTAGACAGCCTCTGATGGGAAAGTACCGAAATTTCTTGTTCGGCAATCAGAACAAATGATTAGTCAAATGTTGGTCAACCGAGCGGATTTATTAGCGTTATTCCCTCTATTGAGATTATTCCTTGTCTGGTATCTTCAGTTTTAATGTATTCTATGAGTTGAATTGATCTCTTATTCCACTTTTACTTTCATATGGGAAATGCTGACTGTTTTATTCGGTGGGGCTGGGTTATATTTAGAATACACCATTTTAATCACGTCCCCTAACAACGTACACCTGGTGCATTTCCTTTTTTGATTAACCCTTGCATGACACCACTAAGACAAAACTTAGTTATTAAGCATGTAAGAAAAATACATTTATACACACAAATATTATATTTGTGTGATTTTATTAATTACACAGCTCATGGGATGCTTGATTCAGATGGTCAATTGCAGAATTCAGCAGTCAAATAGTCAATATATCAAATATTTCTAACCAATTTCCTCGTTCCTTTCTCATATCAATCTTCTCTTTCTCCTCATGTGATTAATTATTTATAATATAATATAATAAATGTAATTAGTGCTGTCAAATCGATTAATCGCGATTAATCACATCCAAAATAAAAGTTTGTGTTTACATAATATATGTGTGTGTACTACTGTATATAATTATTATGTAAATATAAATACACACTGTATATATTTAAGGGTATATATTTGTATATATTTGTATATATACAAATGTATATATTTAAGGGATATTTGCATGTATATACAGTATACTTATAGAATTTATATTATCCCTCTATGGCATGACTTTTTATTTTTTGGGAGATTGGGGGTCCCTGATAATATATCCTTCATAAAAAGTGTTGCCCCCCCACCCCTGAACCAGATTTTGGTTTGTTGCATCAGGCCAACACTGTGCCATAAGGGTACTAAAACTCCAAGCTTTTCTACATAGATTTTCAATAGGGAAAACAAGCAATATGTGCATATGTGCAAAAAAACAAACAAACCATCAAACAATACAAAAACACTACTACTAATTACAACTAACACCTCATGAATTATATTCATACACCAATCAGGCATAACATTATGACCTGGTGAAGTGAATAACACTGATGATCTCTTCATCACGGCACCTGTGAAGCAAGGCAGCAAGTGAACATTTTGCCCTCAAAGTTGATGTGTTAGAAGCAGGGAAAATGGACAAGCGTAAGGATTTGAGCGAGTTTGACAAGAGCCAAATTGTGATGGCTAGACGACTGGGTCAGAGCATCTCCAAAACTGCAGCTCTTGTTG
Organism: Romanogobio albipinnatus; assembly: GCA_023566225.1. NCBI lineage: Eukaryota > Metazoa > Chordata > Actinopteri > Cypriniformes > Gobionidae > Romanogobio > Romanogobio albipinnatus. The sequence goes on from CM042247.1 coordinate 20,616,312, forward strand.
GGTGTCTGCAGTGGTCAGTATCTATCAAAAGTGCTCCAAGGAAGGAACAGTGGTGAACCGGCGACAGGGTCATGGGCGGCTAAGGCTCATTGAGACCCGTCAGGGTGCCCATGCTGACCCCTGTCCACCGCCGAAAGCGGCAACAGTGGCACGTGAACATCAGAACTGGACCACGGAGCAATGGAAGAAGGTGGCCTGGTCTGATGAATCACGTGTTCTTTTACATCACGTGGATGGCCGGGTGCGTGTGCGTGGCTTACCTGGGGAACACATGGCACCAGGATGCACTATGGGAAGAAGGCAAGCCAGCGGAGACAGTTTGATGCTTTGGGCAATGTTCTGCTGGGAAACCTTGGGTCCTGCCATCCATGTGGATGTTACTTTGACACGTACCACCTACCTAAGCATTGTTGCAGACCATGTACACCCTTTCATGGAAACAGTATTCTCTGGTGGCTGTGGCCTCTTTAACTCTTTCACACTTCCACAAAGCAAAAATGGTTCTGGAATGGTTTGAGGAGCACAACAACGAGTTTGAGGCGTTGACTTAGCCTCCAAATTCCCCAGCTCTCAATCCAATTGAGCATCTGTGGGATGTGCTGAACAAACAAGTCTGATCCATAGAGGCCCCACCTCACAATTTACAGGACTTAAAGGATCTGCTGCTAACATCTTGGTGGCAGATACCACAGCACACCTTCAGGGGTCTAGTGGAGTCCATGCCTTGATGGGTCAGGGCAGTTTTGGCAGCAAAAGGGGGACCAACACAATATTAGGGAGGTGGCCATAATATTATGCCTGATCGGTGTTAATAATACTGATAAAAAACATAAATGATACACATAATGCACATTCTTTGAGTTTTCTGAACGTGTACAAACAAACTTCCCAGGAAGACTTGAATGCCCCATATGGTCCTAACCCGATGATATTGCCTGAACAAAAGTGGTCTAACTGCACAGTGTTGCCCTCAGACAACAAACAAAAAAACAGTTTTAGTACATAAATAAAACAAAATAAATATTTAAACAATCAAACATACTTCTTTACATACTGATGCACATGCATATATTTTTTATATAAATTTATTTTAATATAAACATGTTAAAAAGTGATATTTATCTAACCAATTAATGACACTGTGTCCCATGGCTTTGCTTCATGAAAGGACTGCTTCACCCCCAAACAAAAAGTCACACTTCAGCCCCTCATTTCATTGAACAGACATGTCAGGTGATATTATACATATATATATATAAAAAAAAAAAAAAAATAATAATAATAAAAAAAAAAAAAAAAAATATATATATATATATATATATATATATATATATATATTTAAAAAAGTTAAGGCGGTGTGAGGTCCAAAAAGGTAGTGTGTTGCCTGAGGGCAACACCATACCATAGAGGGTTAAATATAAATTAGTTCTGGGCATCGATTAATTGCAATTAATCACATTCCAAAATAAAAGTTTGTGTTTATATAATATATGTGTTTGTACTGTGTATGATTAAATGCACACACATGCATGTATATATTTAAGAAAAATATGTTATTTATATATAAAATATTTATATATAAGATAAATTATATAAATGAATGTGATTATTCGCGATTAATCAATTGCCCAGCACTAATATAAATATAAATATTTTATATAAAACATTTTTTTATAGCTTTAAATATATTTACTAGTGGGTGCAGGAAACTATAGTTCATTTATGTAAGTGAGGATAGCAAAATAAAGTAAAGTGTGACATATTATACCCAAAAATTCTTCACACAGTGGACTACCAGTAAAAATGATGCAAATTTGGGACCAAAATTATTCAGACACTTTGACCTGACCATGTTTTGCTTGAGTGTTTTTACTTTAATTGCTAATGCGACCTTTTACACCACAGACTAAACAAATTAACCATTGCTTGGTCACTGGTTGACCTATATTGGTATTATCTAATTGTGGGCTCAAATGTAACAGCTGACATCTGATTGGCTGATTGTAATCCATTACATACCTTTCTATTTCTGTTATATATATATATATATATATATATATATATATATATATATATATATATATATATATATATATATATATATATATATATATATATATATATATATATACATGGGCGTCGGAACCATTGTATGTGGGTGGGACAAGACCCACCCACTTTTTACGATCAATTATATTGGACCCACTCACTTTTACCGTCTCTAATTCAGCACATGTCTGTTTACTTACCTCTAACCGATAAACACTTATTATTAAACACATGTTAGATGCTTTATTTACACTTTTCTAATATTTTCTTCATTTAAAAAATAATAAATGCCTTTCCGATCTGATATGTGATGGGAAAATGGAGTGAGTTCGGCAAAAGGCGGATTCGAACTGCGTCAAAACTTGATGCTATGCGTCTTACCCCTACACTATTGCCACTCTCAGTGATAATGCGATTTCCATAATTTTGTCTTTCCCAACCAGACGTTTAGCAAACAAAGCCATATATTTGCACAGTACTTAATGTTAATGGCATCTCCAGTATTTTTTTTTCTGAGAGGACCCACCCACATTTTTTTTGCTTCCGACACCCATATATATATATATATATATATATAACAGCTCCTTTTTCCAGCTTATTAATGGTCAAATACACTCAAAAATGTCTCAATGCCCATCTTGGTGAGTTTTAACGTAAACACAGTCGTAACGAGCTCACAGGAACAGTGTTTGGGATCCATGCGTGCATCAGGTCTTAAAGGGACAGAAGTTATTTATTATTCAAACTACAAAAAGACAAACGATCTTTTTCTGACACACACACACACACACACACACACACGCACACGCACACGCACACGCACACACACTCACCTAAATGATTATTAGGAACACCTGCTCAATTTCTCATTAATGCAATTATCTAATCAACCAATCACATGGCAGTTGCTTCAATGTATTAAGGGGTGTGGTCCTGGTCAAGACAATCTCCTGAACTCCAAACTGAATGTCAGAAAGGGAAAGAAAGGTTATGGCCGACTGATTCAAGCTGATAGAAGAGCAACTTTGACTGAAATAACCACTTGTTTCAACCGAGGTATGCAGCAAAGCATTTGTGAAGCCACAACATGCACAACCTTGAGGCGGATGGGCTATAACAGCAGAAGACCCCACCGGGTACCACTCATCTCCACTACAAATAGGAAAAAGAGGCTACAATTTGCACAAGCTCACCAAAATTGGACAGTTGAAGACTGGAAAAATGTTGCCTGGTCTGATGAGTCTCGATTTCTGTTGAGACATTCAGATGGTAGAGTTAGAATTTGGCATAAACAGAATGAGAATATGGATCCATCATGACTTGTTACCACTGTGCAGGTTGGTGGTGGTGGTGTAATGGTGTGGGGGATGTTTTCTTGGCACACTTTAGGCCCCTTAGTGCCAATTGGGCATCATTTAAATGCCACGGCCTACCTGAGCATTGTTTCTGACCATGTCCATCCCTTTATGACCACCATGTCCCCATCCTCTGATGGCTACTTCCAGCAGGATAATGCACCATGTCACAAAGCTTGAATCATCTCAAATTGGTTTCTTGAACATGACAATGAGTTCACTGTACTAAAATGGTCCCCACAGTCACCAGATCTCAACCCAATAGAGCATCTTTAGGATGTGGTGGAACGGGAGCTTCGTGCCCTGGATGTGCATCCCACAAATCTCCATCAACTGCAAGATACTATTCTATCAATATGGGCCAACATTTCTAAAGAATGCTTTCAGCACCTTGTTGAATCAATGCCACGTAGAATTAAGGCAGTTCTGAAGGCGAAAGGGGGTCAAACACAGGATTAGTATGGTGTTCCTAATAATCCTTTAGGTGAGTGTATATATATGGAAATATATATATGTGTTGGTCATTATATATATATGTGTGTGTGTGTGTGTGTGTGTGTGTGTGTGTGTGTGTATTTATATATACATAATAATTATATACAGTACACGCACATCTTTTATTTTGGATGCGATTAACCGTGATTAATTGATTTGACAGCACTTATTATATTATATATTATGATATGATATGATATGATATGATATGATTTGATATGATATGATGTGATATAATATAATATAATATAATATAATATAATATAATAGAATAGAATAGAATAGAATAGAATAGAATAGAATAGAATAGAATAGAATAGAATAGAATAGAATATAATTCAGACAAGCCACATAGTGTCAGCCCAGATCCGGCCAACATCTGGTACGCATTGAATCCACATGTACCAGATGTGACCCAGATCTGGGCCGACACTATGTTGCTGTGGGAATATAATATAATTTAATAATATGGTTCATTTGTGAAAATTACTTTATCAACATTATCCATTATGCTCTTTCCTGCCTGTGAAATATGTGACAGCTCTGTCCCGTAAGGAAATGTAAAGCTTTTCGGCAGTTTTCAAGCCACTATAATAAAAATATGTCAGTAGGAACACAGCAAGTTAAAGGATAGCTATACTGTAAAGTTCATGTGTTTGCACTTCTCTCCTCTGCTCTGTTTTCACTTAAGGTCTTTAGATTTTACACATCCCTCTGAAACACATTTCCACAGTGTGAAATATTCACTGAAGAACAAACTCAGCCTTATCCACCAAATACCAGCCTTCTCTCTGTGCAATAACTCTGTTTATGCAGTCCATGTGTTTACACACACACACAAACACACTCCCAGAGCAATCATAGTGGGCTAGTACAGTTGCACTACTATGAGTCTTCTGATAGAAATTTCTCACCACTTTCAAACGTCTTTTAGATCCTCAAAATGGACAACTAGTCCATCATGCCATTTGAGTCATTTTATTGCAGTCCAAACCAAAACAAATGAACCACCGATTTCCTGTTGCACTGGATATGTTTTGCAAAGACCTGTTTGGCACTGACATACTTATATTTTACAGCTCTCATGTTTCTGCAATGTTATGTTCTGAAGAATTTCTGATGAAAATAAGTATATAGAAACACATTTATGACAATGCCTATTTAACTACAAGAAAAGGATGTAATGAACTTAAATGTGTTGCTCACTCTTGTGAAAAAGAAGTGTTGAGTGTGCAGTTTTAGTGTACATAAAATCTTAAACGCATATTTTTCAAAAAGTGTAGTGCAGAGAATATAATGTTAATGAAATATAAGACCACTTAAGTGTACTTAAAGTATACTTCACTTCTACTACACACTTAAGTACACTTTAAATAGTGCACGTTGTAATGATGCATTACATTTTAAATCATTGTTTTAATAATATTTTATGATGCTTTAAAGAAGTGCACTTCTATGATGTGTTAAATAACATACTAAATAAAGCACATGCAAAGTACTTGATTATAATTTTAACTGTGTTGTTCAATATTACATTTAATATATTTTAGTGCTGGGCAATCGATTACGCGTGATTAATCGCATCAAAATAAAAGTTTGTGTTTACATGATATATGTGTGTGTGTACTGTGTATAATTATTATGTATATGTTTAAGAAATATTTGCATTTATATACTGTATATATTTATATAATATATAAATTTGTGCTGGGCAATCGATTAAGCGTGATTAATCACATCCAAAATAAAAGTGTATGTTTACATAATATATGTGTACTGTGTATAATTATTATGTATATGTAAATACACACACATGCATGTATATATTTAAGAAAAATATGTTATATATATATATATATATATATATATATATATATATATATATATACAGTATATACAGTATATACATGAAAATATTTCTTAAATATATACATAAATACACACATATAGTGTGCATTTATAAATACATAATAAGTATACACAGTACACACACATACACTCACCTAAAGGATTACTAGGAACACCTGTTCAATTTCTCATTAATGCAATTATCTAATCAACCAATCACATGGCAGTTGCTTCAATGCAGTTAGGGGTGTGGTCCTTGTCAAGACAATCTCATGAACTCCAAACTGAATGTCAGAATGGGAAAGAAAGGTGATTTAAGCAATTTTGAGTGTGGCATGGTTGTTGGTGCCAGACGGGCCGGTCTGAGTATTTCACAATCTGCTCAGTTACTGGGATTTTCACGCACAACCATTTCTAGGGTTTACAAAGAATGGTGTGAAAAGGGAAAAACATCCAGTATGCGGCAGTCCTGTGGGCGAAAATGCCTTGTTGATGCTAGAGGTCAGAGGAGAATGGGCCGACTGATTCAAGCTGATAGAAGAGCAACTTTGACTGAAATAACCACTCGTTACAACCGAAGTATGCAGCAAAGCATTTGTGAAGCCACAACACGCACAACCTTGAGACGGATGGGCTACAACAGCAGAAGACCCCACCGGGTACCACTCATCTCCACTAAAAATAGGAAAAGAGGCTACAATTTGCACAAGCTCACTAAAATTGGACAGTTGAAGACTGGAAAAATGTTGCCTGGTGTGAGGAGTCTGGATTTCTGTTGAGACATTCAGATGGTAGAGTCAGAATTTGGCGTAAACAGAATGAGAACATGGATCCATCATGACTTGTTACCACTGTGCAGGCTGGTGGTGGTGGTGTAATGGTGTGGGGGATGTTTTCTTGGCACACTTTAGGCCCCTTAGTGCCAATTGGGCATCGTTTAAATGCCACGGCCTACCTGAGCATTGTTTCTGACCATGTCCATCCCTTTATGACCACCATGTACCCATCCTCTGATGGCTACTTCCAGCAGGATAATGCACCATGTCACAAAGCTCGAATCATCTCAAATTGGTTTCTTGAACATGACAATGAGTTCACTGTACTAAAATGGCCCCCACAGTCACCAGATCTCAACCCAATAGAGCATCTTTAGGATGTGGTGGAACGGGAGCTTCGTGCCCTGGATGTGCATCCCACAAATCTCCATCAACTGCAAGATGCTATCCTATCAATATGGGCCAACATTTCTAAAGAATGCTTTCAGCACCTTGTTGAATCAATGCCATGTAGAATTAAGGCAGTTCTGAAGGCGAAAGGGGGTCAAACACAGTATTAGTATGGTGTTCCTAATAATCCTTTAGGTGAGTGTATATTATGTTAACACAAACGTTTATTTTGAATGCGATTAATCGATTGCTCGTACTAAATTGCATCTTCATGACAAACGCGTCATTTAATTTAAATACATGACATACAAGTTTCAAAAAATATCATTGAAGTATATTTTAGTTTCCTATAAATGTTTGTCAGTGCTTATTTCAGTAGACATAGTTCAAGCAAACCACATTTCAAAGACAACAACAATCAAATTACATATAAAGATGTACATAAATCCTACTTAAGTGTGTCAAAAACACTCTATAAAGTTCAGCTAACTGCATATAAAACATTTTAATTTAATTGCCAATACGTGTCCAAAATATTACATTCAGTTTATTGTTAGATTATTTCCATAACAAATACTCCATAATAAATATTATTCCATAAGATTAAATATTACTACACAATACATATTACTCCCTAATATATTATTTCCATAATAAATATTAATAAATGCAAAAAATTATGCTAAAGTGTACTTATTTTTTTTACAACGGCAGCTTGAGCTTTGACAGTGTAATTTCAGTTGCATAGGGCAAAATCGGTGGATTTCATAGTTCAGTTGGCCTTATGTCATGTGTAACCCTTGGTTATTATGATCATAAAAGTTATTTTATTATGAATCACTCCTAAATTCCCATTAGCTCATTATAATGGCCATATTGCATCTCTTCTGTGGGAATATTTGTGCCCAGAGCTCACAGATGAGCGCGGTATGGTCCTCAAGACTGGGTGCAGAATCTCTCATTCTAGAGCGAGGTCCTGCATTTAACCAGCAGTAGTGCTCCATCTGTCAGCTCTCTCTTTTACTCCTTTCCTCTCGAAGTTGGAAGTCGTGCAACCACAAACATTTTATTGAGGTTTATTGTATAAAACCCACACCGAACAGTTCCTAATGGAAGAAGAGGTTGTTTGTTATGCTCGTGCTGGGAGGGTGCTTTGTTTCTTGCTGTATAATTGTTTTTTGAGGCATTAGTGTGCGAATACCCACTTTGTAAGCATGTATCCCGCAGAGTGATTTGTGCTGCTCCCCATTGAGAATGAGAAGATATAGAAAATAAATCACATAAATAATTTAATAGAGAAATAATAATAATAATAGCTAAAAACAATACATTTTATTAGAGTAATAAACCAATAAGAATAATAAATAATGAAATCAATTGCATAAAAATAATAAAAATGCAAAATTAATACAATAATTTATACCAAATGAACACAATGACAATGGCTTAAAACAGGGTTTCCCAATCGGGGGATTCTTGAGAGGGCTGCAGGAGATTTGATGAAAAGCGAATAACTAATTTATCTAATAACTAATAACTAACTAATCTATCATGTTAAATAATGCTAACAACATGTCAAATCATGCTAGCAATGTGTTGAATCTTGCCGGCAATGTTAAATTATGCTAGATGCATGCCAAATCATGTCAGCAACATGTTAAATCATGTGTTAAACAATGCTAGCAATGTGCTAAATCAAGCTGGCAACATACTAGCTATGTGTTAAATCCTGCTAGCAATTGTTAAATTATGACAGCAACATGGTAAATCATGTTGGAAACATGCTAATCATGCTAGCAGCGTTTTAAACCGTGCTAGCAGCATGTTAAATCCTGCTAGCAAAATGATAAATAAAGCTAGCAACAAGTTAAATGATGTTAGCATGATGTTAAATCATGTTAGCAACATGTTAGCAAAATGTTAAATCATGCTAGCAATGTGCTAAATCTTATAGTAATGTGCTACATCATGCTAGGAAAATGCAAAATCATGCTAGAAACATCCTAATCATGCTAGCAGTGTGTTAAATCGTGCTAGCAAGATGTTAAATAATGCTAGCAGCATGTTAAATCCTGCTAGCAAAATGCTTAATAAAGCTAGCAACAAGTTAAATGATGTTGCCGGCAATGTTAAATTATGCTAGATGCATGCCAAATCATGTTATCAACATGTTAAATCATGTGTTAAACAATGCTAGCAATGTGCTAAATCAAGCTGGCAACATACTAGCTATGTGTTGAATCCTGCTAGCAATTGTTAAATTATGACAGCAACATGGTAAATCATGCTAGAAACATCCTAATCATGCTAGCAGCGTTTTAAACCGTGCTAGCAGCATGTTAAATCCTGCTAGCAAAATGATAAATAAAGCTAGCAACAAGTTAAATGATGTTAGCATGATTTTAAATCATGTTAGCAACATGTTAGCAAAATGTTAAATCATGCTAGCGATGTGCTAAATCTTATAGTAATGTGCTACATCATGTTAGAAAAATGCAAAATCATGCTAGAAACATCCTAATCATGCTAGCAGTGTGTTAAATCGTGCTAGCAAGATGTTAAATAATGCTAGCAGCATGTTAAATCCTGCTAGCAAAATGCTTAATAAAGCTAGCAACAAGTTAAATGATGTTGCCGGCAATGTTAAATTATGCTAGATGCATGCCAAATCATGTTAGCAACATGTTAAATCATGTGTTAAACAATGCTAGCAATGTGCTAAATCAAGCTGGCAATATACTAGCTATGTGTTGAATCCTGCTAGCAATTGTTAAATTATGACAGCAACATGGTAAATCATGCTAGAAACATCCTAATCATGCTAGCAGTGTGTTATATCATGTTAGCAAAATGTTAAATCATGCTAGCAACATGCTAAATCATGTTTTCTGATAGACTGTATTGCCTTCATAACATCAAACTTTAAGCTTTTAAAACATATTCAAACTGTCTGGTCTGGCTTTCTCAAGCCAACTTCAAAGTTTGTCTTGATGAACTTTATCTAGTTCTTTAATGTTATCCACATTATATTTAATCTGCAACAGCATTATGAACTTTTATAAAGATACATTTGGTCATTAACTTTAAATGCATCATGCAAACGCATGAGGAGGAGAGTCTCCGCATGAAAGACCCATGACTGGCAGATCAACGTGCTGCTACTTCTCTCCCGATACGGTAGGAACTTAAATGATACTGAATGTGGAGGATTTGAACTGTGACAAGATGATTGACAGGGCAGTTTAAACGGTGACAGAATGCACATAACCTAAGCGACAGAGCTGTCCGTTAAAGACACATTTATGACTACTACTATTCTGCTACACAATCAAAAGTATGTACTTTTTCTTCAAAAAAAATATAAGTAAGCGAAATGGGACAAATTTGTATGACGGATCCAACTCACAATAGAAACAAAGCCAATGGCCTCAGAGGACTTCCTGTTTTGAATATGAAGAAAAGGGCGTAAGAAACGGATGTATACTGAAGTCTAGCCTATTCTGCAATCACAAAATGTTCCTTTGGGGGTGGGGGGGTCCAGATTACTGATGGTAAGATTGTCGGAAATAAAAAAGAATTAGGAAACCACTCTGTCAGTAATTCAAACGTTTCATATTTGGAGAGATGATAAAACCAAAAAAAAGTACCCTGAAAAAAAAAAAAACCGAGATGGATAATACAGAGATGGATTGGGATAAGGGAGGAAAACAGTAGGCGTGAGAGTCTTGCATGCGTCACTCATGGCCTCTTGCTCTCAGGGATGTGCGAGTGTTATCTCTGCACCATCCTGCCTGTCAACATTCCCCACTCTCTGATAACACAGCGACCCTCCCAGCCAACTCCTTTAAAGGAAAAGTATGCGTGCACCTAATGAAGGAAACATACCAAACTATTATGTGCCCAGATGTTACACATGCTTGAACACGATTCTATGCAGTTTTCATTTAGGTGCAGGTGAAATCTACAGTTTGAAAGTTCGTAATTTTTAATAATTATAACTTGCATTATTAGCCTGAGCAGTGCACACGTGTCTGTACTCAAATCCTGACTCTGTACTCATGCAGTTCTTTGGTTTGTCATTTGTATTAATGATTAATAGAGCCAAAGAATCTATTTTATTAGGCTATTTTTGAGTACACAAAAGCAAGTGAGAGAATTGGAAAAACAAACAAAAAAATCACTCCAACTGGCTGCTGTTTTCTTTTGTAATCATGCTTATGCCAGGAAATTTCGGGTGCTTTGGTTGCTCGTCAACCAGTGTATCCAAACCCATTTTATTTGTTTGTGTTTCATGTTGTGCAATCTTAGCTGTAAAAGCAGTTTTACATAAGCTTGCAGAAATCTTTCACAGAATAGTCACAATTTGATGAGCTAGATAGGCTTTCTTGCGCAAGACCTAAAGGTTCATTTCCCGAAAGTTTTGTCATCTTCCTCTTTCAGAAAGAGGATGTAAACGAGTCTAGTCTGCAATGTCCCTCATTTTCTCCCTGTAATTAGTAACCTTATACATTTGACATATGATCTCAAACAAAGTTATTATATGCCAAAAAAACCCACAAACACAATGAACACTATAAAAATAATAATAATAATAATAATAATAATACAAATGTTCATGTCATTTGGCAAACAATAAATAAATGCATGAATAAATAAAATAAATAAATAATAATAATAAAGGTAATTGTGACTTTATATCTTACAATTGCAACTTCTCACCGTGACTACATATCAATATATGTTACTATTTTTGATTGTGTGACTTTTTATCTCAAAATTGCTACTTTATTGCTTATAATTGCAGCTTTATTTTTTAGCAACTCTGACTTTATATCTCACAACATCATGTATTTTTTTCATAATTGTGACTTTATTTCTCATATTGTTACTATATCTCAGTGTTTGCAACTTCATTTCCCATAGTTGTGACCATATCTTACAATGTGACTTTATAACAATGTTACTTAATATCATAATACAACTATTGTTACTTTATTTCTCATATTAATAATTTATATCTTACAATTGCAGCTTCTCGTAATTAAGTATGACGTAATGTCTCACAATGTGACTATTTCTCATAATTGCGAATAATTATTGTGACTTTATATCTCACATTTGCCACATTTACTCCACATTGTTTCATTCACTCGTATTTTGACTTATAACTCAAAAAGTGACTAAATGTGACTCAAAGTGTGTTAAATGCTTGTAACTGTGACTCATATCTCACAATTGCAACTTCAGAGTGTGACTTTTTTTCCCTTTTAAAGTTTAATTAAAGTGAGAAACAGGTTTCCATACAAAACGTATATGAAGTCAAAACATTGACACACAAGTTGACTCGTTGAGCTCTACCTAGAAACTTGTAGTCTTTCAAAACCGCTTTGACTTTCAGTGATACTTTGCTCTGTGTGCTCGGACACATGTGATAGCTTATCGCATTCACAGCGTAATCATGCATGTGACTATTTGCTTGTGACGGCGGAGTGCAAATACATCCCTCTGAGAGAAAGCACACCGGCCTACCCCTGTGCAAACGCTAAGCTAAGTGTCAGATTTAGCGTTGGAGTTGCGTGCTGTGCTAAGCCCAAGAGTGCTGCCGTGCAGTCCAACGGATCACACTTCAAACGGCCCTTGTGGTTTGAGTTTTCACCAGAACATCCCTGGCTCCATGAATGGGACCCTTTCTCAAGGCCGGACTTGACTTGTCGGCTCGAGCAGGACGCAGGTGGTGTGTGAACTGTGTGCTTATACCTGAGGAAATCTTCCATAAACCGGCCTTCATCTGACTCTGCTTTAAAAGCCACCAGTATTACCGCACCATCTCAGTGACAGACTTTCGTGAGAGCGAAGGCTCTCAGGTCAACACATAAGTGTGGGTTTCGTCTTTGCTGGTCTCTCTAACTTGTCAGGCTTGAAATGAATCACTCCTGAGCGGATAAGTGTGTGTGTTTGGGGATATGTTTAATTGGCTCCATATGGAAATGCCCGTGCCATCTGAGTCATTCCCTAAGAACAAAACTAAGGATTTGCTTTCTTTAGATTTCAAAGGGCCCTTTGAGTGTCAAGGGTTGATTTGAGTTTGTTTAAAACAAGACAATTGTTTTCACCCTGCTTAAAAAAAACCAAACACACACAAAAAAAACAGATGGCTTAAAAATGGTTTAAACCAGCCGAGGCCGGTTTGCTGATCTCCGCTTGTTTAACTGGTCTCTCAAGCTGGTTTTAGCTGGTCTCCCAGCATGACCAGCTGAAAAGTGTCTAAAACCACTCTAAACCAGACCAGTTTAAACCAGCCAACAGATCAGCTAAGACTAGCAAACCTGTTTAGGCTGGTTTAAGATGTTTTATTTTAGCAGGGCAGAATTAAGGTACATCAACAATCATAGACTTTTCGGATTTCTTTCATATCTTCCTACTGTTTTATATATTGCATGACTTTATGATGTATATTGTTTTATTTATTAGAGGGAGAACCTACCGACTGTTGCTTCTCAACACAGAATTGGTAATGTTCTTCATATATGACTGAGGGTGATTTATGTCTTCTGTGGGAAGTCCCATTCATTTTTGGTACCATATGTTGGGCAAAATCAAAATCTCCTTTACGATCAGTGGAGGTCTTGCATGACAGTTTTGACGGTAATCTCAAAGCACGACGAGTCATGCCTTGAGACAAACAATAGCTTTGAACACATGAAACAAAATGATTCAGTTAATATTTCATTAAAAAAAAAAAAAAAAAAAAAAAAATATATATATATATATATATATATATATATATATATATATATATATATATATATATATATATAAAAACAACAACAAAAAAAACCCACATATATATATATATATATATATATATATATATATATAGAGAGAGAGAGAGAGAGAGAGAGAGAGAGAGAGAGAGAGAGAGAGAGAGAGAGAGAGAGAGAGAGAGAGAGAGAGAGAGAGAGAGAGAGAGAGAGAGATATATTTGATAATTTTCATTTCTAGCTTTTACTTCACACCCTTTCCACTTCACATTCCAGTTTAGCACTTTGGGTGTGCCTTTCATTGCGTAAGAGTGTTGTTAATTCAAATGTACCGGTGTATAACCATGACATATAACAGGTGCAACCAGTTTCAGTGCCAGGCAAGGAAGTCAGCACTTGAGGAAACGTCCCACTTTCATTTAGTTTCCATTATCACTGTGTTATGCAGTGTCACATGTGACTCAAAGGCACTCTGTTGGATATTCTTTTGAAAGTTTCCACTTTGGCCAAATGACTTGAATGAAGACATTAATGAATAAAATGTTGACAACATGTGGTCTAACCTTAGTGCTTTAAATCCATATTTCCGTGAGCTCAGCGCCCTTGTTTACCATCTCATAATGACGCTGGAGTTAGTTAAGATTGGTCATCGGCCACAGGAGGAATACAGAGGAAACGCTTTCTGAACACATTTACATTAAGAACTTGCAGAAAACTCAAAGTTGACAGACGCCCGATTATTTATTTTATTTTGGCAGGTCACTGTTGATGTACTTTTAGATCAGGTGAGATGGCAGGTCACATGTTTGAGTTCCACCTGTTTCCAAACGTGTTTGTTCTCATTCATGAAATTGAACAGAGTGGGCCTTTACTAGTTATATACTAAAGACCCACTAGTCCCCAGAGTCAATGGCGGAGGACTATAATTTTTTTTTTACAAATACTACTGCTGTGTCACTGAATGTAGTTTTAAAGAGTTTTTAGACGCACTGTAAACCATGAAAGTTGACAAAACTCAAAACAAGTAAGCAGAACTTGCAGATTTTTATTTTGTAAGCATACATTTGAATTGCTCTGAACTTTAAATATCTGAGTAAGCTAATTTATACATTTAACTTTAAAATATAATGTGATCTCAAATTATTTGTAGTGGAAACTTGTCTAGCTTTAACTAGCCAATTCAGTAAATGCCACCTTGCTAATTGGTTACACAATGCTTTGATGGCATTAGCATAGCATAGCACTTGCTGAAAGAGGACAGCAATATAATATAATAACATAAAAATGTTCTCAAACTAAGCTCATGCTCCACTCGTCACCATGATGGTAACCTTACAAAAAAAACTAAACAACAACAACATAACAGAAACTCTTTTAAACTAGCAAAACAAAACATTAAGCACTACTAAATCTCCCACTTAATGTTTATCTTGCATAAAAAAAAAACCAACACATAATATAACACTTAATTTTTCACGAGTGTCACGACAAAGCTTGCTGGGAAATAGAACTCCCAGCCCAGTTTCGGTGAAATTTAAGTTAGTTTAAATTAAAAGAAACAAGTTCATAAAACCCAAAACAATGAAACAATTCAGATTACTTAAAATGTGTCAGTTTTGAGAAAGTAAATTTTCTTTGAACTAATTTGTTTATTTTGAGTTGGCTCTACTCAAACCAATGAATTATTTTGAGCGTTAGGGTTTACAGTGCAAGAATGTAGTAAATATGCGATTTATATACATAGCGCCTATAGTGCCTAATGAAAAATTATATGCAGGGACATTTTTTAAAAAGTTTTTTTTAGTTTTGAATCAATAATCCACTGAAACAATCAATTTAAAGTGATTCACGGAAATGAATCAAACTCTATTGTCATTTACTGAAGATTGTTAAAGTGTGTCATTTCTGCACCAATAGTGTCAACAAATCACTAATAATATGTGTTTAGGAAACGTAATGGGCGAACGAACAGGGTTTTGAAGTCATTGTGATATTCACAATTCTGCTCAATTTGATATCATCATGATTAAATCAAGAATATGTATCACTCAGCCCTACAGTAAGCACACATTTGTTTGGAGCATTAGAAAATAAATGATATGTCACCAGCAGCCTAGGCCTGTGGTGATGTTTTGACGGCGGCTAGGCAGGTGGGGTCAGTCGCCCTGTGCCCTCTGGCTGGGGCTGATCGTGTTGACTCATGTGGAGATGAGTCAGAGTCCTGGTTAGCACAGTGCACACTGACTCATCCTGCAGTTAAAGGAATGTATTTAACACAGGCCACAGTTGCTCAATCCACATCAGCACATGGCTTTGGGAGAATCCCCTTCTCTACATAACCCAATCAACTAAAGGACATTCCCAAGGACTGTCTAATCCAACCTATTTAATGTTACTGTAAACAGTTTTCATTACCTTCAATCGTGTCTTTATAGCTTTGATGTTTGGATGGTGAGCAAGTTACTGGCAACCTCTTCTTTAATATTTCTATGGCTTTAAAGTTAAAGAAGAACTGTGTACTTTCTGCGCTTTCACTTCCCGGCAAGCGGTTTTTAGTACTAGTGCAACAAAATTATTCAAATGTGGTGTGTAACCAATGCTATCTGTTGATTGTATCATTCTTGTGCTGCACATAATGAGCATGATGGGAAATGTAGTTTCACACCTTATAAGTCTTTTTTTGGTTGATGTTTTTTAATTTAGAAAAGAGCAGTGCGCTGGTTTAAAAAAGAAATGTTGCTAGGCAACCCCGGAATCAGCTGTGCTGTCAGCCTAATCAAGGTAACCGTCACCACAATGGAAGGCCCGCCTCTCCATTGATTCAATTGGACAATGGAAAAAAAATGTGAATGACGTCGGCAGGTTTTCTCAGAGTTGATTTTATTTCAACTTCAGGCGCTCAGAGCACTGCTACAAAAACGTAAGTCGCAGCAGGCGGTTAAAACGCAAAGTGCTCACTGCCAATAGAAAGCTATTTAAAAAAGGCACTGCAAAAAAAGCGTTCTGTCTGATCTGGGCCTTAGGGCCAGATTTACTAAAATTCCCGAAAAACACCAATGGGACTGGAAAGTAGGGATGGGTCGCGATTTTCGAATATTCGATAGTTGATTTAATTATAGACTATCGAATAGTTTGTGCGATTATCGTCCTCAAAAAAAGTTTTCGTTGTGGTGGTGACGCGTTCATGTGACCAGAGGGAGGCGCTGACAATAACGCACCTAAAGCTGTCAGTCAGCTCTCAGGGTGTTTTATTCTGGGCACGTTTGATGCGGTCCGAGCGTGATTCTTCCCTCCGCAGTGTTGGTCTGGTTTCACACTCAACTTGAACCCTAGTGCGTTTGCGTTCATCTAACGTCATCACAAACGTGCACGGGCATGATAGGAAACAGAACGCGGGTCAAATATATTGGGCTTTTTTTAATTAATTTGGTACTATTATGTGCAGCTGAGTAAACAACACCTGGGTTTACCGCATGTGAGTCGCTGGAAGGCGGCTTTGCTGCTTGCAAACAGACACTTTTGAGGAGACGTGAATTGCCATTCATTTGCTGCTTTGATTGCACTCTGTGCGCGAATACACTGCAGGCTCGCTCTCGCGATCGTATCTCAGGTAAATCATCAACACTATCATCACTTACATGTGCGTTATTGAACTAATGACATTGCAATCGGCTAAAACGCATGCGCTGGTTACTTTACTTCCTGAACAAGTGCACACCCGAGTGTTGTTTCACATTCACGTCAATCGCGGCACAGTTCGAGTGCAACCGAACTCCGGTTGTGTGTTCTCGGGTTCGGTACCTCAGTGCACACCAAGCTCTGTATGAAAGCTTTCACATTAGCAATTTTTCATGCGAACCGTGCTCCATTTCAAACTAAACTGCCAGAGTAAAAACACCCTGAGACAGCAGAAGAAGAACACATCATCTCACGCACACACTGTAGACTTGTGGCATTTAACGGTTGCGGTAACTTGGGGCGATGTCAAATAACAGTCATATGTTTCAGCATGTTACAATAATTATATGGCTTGAGTTGATATAGCCTATTTCCTAATGAATTAAACAGTTTGTTATCATACAGATTGAGAGTGTGAATGGTCTCTCTCCCTCTCTCTCTCTGTTTATATGCGTGTAGCCATTCCATGCGTGCATGCGGAGGAGGAGTTGCGATTTTCGAATAAAAATCGAATAATTCCCAGCGATCTTCGAATATTATTTTTGCTTGAAATGCCCATCCCTACTGGAAAGTTCCCCTAGTGATCTACTGACAGTGTGCAAATGAAAGAACACGGACGCAACCGGGTCATTTCTAACAGGAGCAGTGCAAATTAGCGCCTGGTTTTAGATATGCTTTTTTTTGGGGCGATAAATAATGCCGCAAACACCAGTAAATTGACGCCTTACAATGGCCACAGCGTGCGCATGTTTGTTAAGTCAACAAGACCATAGGGTGTCCCATTTGTCATTTTAGGTTGTAGAAGGGTGCTTGCGAGCGCCCCCTTTGCAGCCGATTTGCGCACTCGATGCCTAGCCTGTGAGCTCCGCAACAGATCTCTACCAGACATTCAAAGTGGCATTTCGTCACGAAAGTGTGGACTTGGAGGAAGATCGCAAGGGCTTGGAGTTCCATTTGGAACAGGTCCTTTCAATGCTGTCCCACACCAATTCGTACGACCTCACTCGTATGAATTTGTGGTCAGTTGGTGTAGGTAATTTGCATGAATTCATACGAATTGGGCAACTTGTCAAATACGTACGATTTGGCAAAAAACATACAAATTCAAGTGAGAGTGAGGTCGTAGAAATTTGTACAAATATGCCACCTCATACAAATTGCGGAGATGAGTTTGGGCCTTTATGGACTTTTTCCTAGTTAAATTGGTGGAGAAGGAGGGATTTTTTTTTGTTACCTTCATCTTGGTTTTTATTTTCACTGAATCAGATCCCTGTGTTTTATTATTCCATGTTTGCTTTTTATTTTATATAGTCAAACCAAAATGTATACAGACACCTTCAACATTTTCTCACATTATGACAGTTTATTCATTATAGTTTAGAAAATGGTAATACAATATGACTCAGAGTTAAACTGTGTCGGAACAAATCAATCTTGATAATGTCAGATAAAGGGATGTAATGGATTACAATCAACCAATCTGGCCGTTTTGAAAGCTGTCTGAAAACTTTCACCAGAAGAGGTTAGGAGGTTAACCCCTTAAATTTGCATTTTTTAGAGGTTTAACCCTTTATTTTCGATAAGTATAACTTCTTACTGCAAAAATTAAGAGATTCATGTTTAGACTTTTGGATATTATAACCTGGAACCTGGATGTGGGACATAATTACAGTTAGATCCAAAGGATAGTTTTAGCAACATAGCGCAGGTATTAATTCACTAATATATTAATTCACAGGCATTACTGGCTTGTACTTTTAAATTGTATTGATGGTCTGTGGTTTTACACTGCTGTTTTTAAAGACTTTTTGTAACAACCTTATTGTTGTAAGGTGAGCTTAAAGGGCACACTACTATGAAAATTACAGCTTCAGTGTGACATCAATAAGAATTTCATAGATATTTTCAATAATAACTGTTCATATTAAAATATGTATGAACTTAATGCATGACCTAGCTTATTTATATAGCAAAATTGTCCTTTTTCTGTTCCAATTAAGCTGTGTGCTCCCTTTAAGCTCATCCACATTGAACGTATATGTAAATACTTCATAAACAGACTTTAAATATTAACTCATGGTTGTCACTTCAAGTTAATCTTTATACAATTATTCTTTTAAAATATTAGTTAAAATAAACATGACAACCCCCCTCCCCCCCACACACACACACACACACAAGCATGTACCCATTAAGCACAACCATGCTTTTTGCATTTAATGATGTACATCTTAATTAAAATGCTTTTGTCATTTTAAAATACATTTTAATATTATTGTGTAAGAGATTAACATTTTATTTTAACATTCTTAAAATGAAATCAATACCCTGTGCACTAAAAAGGTCTCAATATAGACTTTGGTGAGCTTAATAGGTACGTTTACCCTAGATAATACCAATTTAGGTCAACCAATGACCAAGCAATGCTTAATTTTGTTCAGTCTGTGGTGTAAAAGGTCACATTAGCAATTAAAGAAAAAACATGGCCCGGTCAAAGTGTCTGAATAATTTGGGTCCCAAATTTTACTGGTATTTTTTGGGTATAATATGTCACTCACTTACATAAATGAACTATAGTGTCCTGCACCCACTAGTAAAACATTTTTTTGGGTTTGACTGTATATTCATTGCAGATTTTGCCAAATCATCTGGAAAGTGAGTGTAGGAGATAGCCGAGTCTCTCAGACCAAAGTCATTGTGAAAGTCCAGTTGTGGTGTCTGGAATTCAGCTGAGCTTTAGTTTTCATGTGTTTCTCATTTCTTTCACAGTCTATCATCTGGAATCTCTTTTCATTTGTCAGTGAAATATAGCTGGGCGGTGTTGGTCACAGCCTGTTAGTGTGCATGAGGATGAGATGGAGGAGGATATGGACAAATGGATAGCATTTACAATGCGAGTGACTGCCCAAAGCATTTTACACACTGCTTAGCATGAGTAATGGGTACTTTGGGGGAACTATGTAAATCTCGAGTCATCTGCCTCTGGGGCGGATTGATAGTGTTCTGTAGAAAGATTAGAAATGGGGCGGATTTGCTTTTTTTTTTTTTGCTTTTTCTTTTTAAACCATTTTGTAGGTGACGGTACAATGGAAATAATAAACAAGAGTGTTTTCAACAGCTTTTTCCAAACAATAATGTATCTTCTGGATAGCTGAAGCTGAATTCCACTATATTTCTGTTTCACAAGAAAGCCTTTGATTAATTATTGGTTTTATGCAAGAATTTGTTGTTGGTTTAGCTGGTTTTTACAGCTGCATTTTCGCTCTGTTCGCCATCTAGTATTAGTGTCTGAATTCAGAGGCCCCTTTTTTTTTGTAGTGTATAAAAAAAATGCCATAAAATTTGTGAGTGGTGGCACACCAGCTGATGTCAGCACATGATTGTGTAACAGGATGTAGAATTTTAGTGCATGCCGGGGAACATATTGTTCCAAAGGCCCACGGTGGCCCAAGAATTTCCCAAGAAGTTCTCTAGTCCAACCTATATTCTGTGCATTTCCATGGAAAAGTATCCGTTTAGACCAAAGCAAAATGATGGTTAGAGAAAACTGCGGATTTAAGAAGAAATTCCAAGGAAGTAAAAAGCTGTGACTGTAAGAGAGGTGGATAACTTACCAGGAAGAACGTAGTTAAACAGATCCAGGGCTGGAGATTCCAGATCACGTGTCATATTTTGGTGTCTTTAGATGATATCTGTGTTTGAAAACCAGTTTCTTACTGCACGTATTTGCGGTAGAGCACTCTTGAACCTGACTAGATTTTGCCTCCGATTGTTTTGCCAAGTTTGTGCAAAAGTCATGCTTTATAAGCAAACATCTCACTCAGGGTCTAAAAAAATGTCTACAATGTTGTAAACAACCCAGCAGTGAATCACTGTGTACTATTGTGTAATGTTCGAGTATACATGTACCTTATGATCTGACTCATTCTTCATGAACAGGTTCTCCTCCATGTCATGATGGCAACATAACACAGCTTCATCCATAAACAATCATAGTATTAATGAAATGCAATAGCATATTTTACACTGCACCAATGTAAACAACTCTTCAAGTACCAATATAATAGCCTATATATCATATTTTAGTCTTTGACAAGCTACAATTAAGGTTTTCTGGATCTGTATGTGTCTGAATGAGAACGTCACAACATTTCTATAAATAAAAAATAGTTTATTAAAGGGATAGTTCACCCTGAAATGAAAATAAAGCCATATTTTACTCACCCTGCTGTTGTTCCAGTGCCCTATGTCCTTCTATCTTTTTTGGACCTCAAAAGCAGAAATTTTAAAAATAGTCCTGCACACGTTCCTTCCTATAATGACAGTAAATAGCGACCAGGCTAAAACATTACAAAAATTATACAAAAGTATCACGCAATAATACAGTCAGACGTGCGCCATATATGGAAAGTGTTCAGGAGGCGTACTATAATGTTTTGCGAGAAAGAAACCGTATTATTCAGACAAACTACTGAGCTCGGCCGTAGCGCTCCTGTGTGTGCGCACTCCGAGCAGTCAGCAGCCACTCACGCAATGTTGTCATGACAACCGGTACACAACATTCACTTTATAGGAGGTTTTATTATTAGTATTATTGTATTATTTCTTATCATATACCTTATAGAAAAGACGAGAGTCGCGTTTGTTTCTATTGAGCCTGTTTTCTCAAAATCAGTGTGTGGCGAAGGGGGCGTGGTTTTGCAAGGTCTGTGGCGGGAGAGAGAGAAAGAGCGGAGCCGAGCGGTCGGTAAGTAGGTCAAGTGCAGATGAATAACACCTGTCTCTGATTGCAGTAATTGGTGCGGAGAGACTGCATATAAGCCGCAGCGGGGAGAGAGATGAGAGAGAGAGTTTGGGACTGGGACATCGCATGTGCTGCCTGCCAGAGAGAGAAACACAGTGGAAAACCGAGTAAATAATCTACCAACGTTTGATTTTGTATTGAGTTTTGACGTGCCCTCGAGCGCTTGTTTTGAATATTGCTGAAAGTTCTGAGTATTAAAGCGATCAGTCCCAGTCAACGCCGACCCCGCCTTCTTCCTTCTCCACCCTCACACAAAATACTCAAGATGGGACTTAAGATGGCGCCGAGGATGGCTGCTGCGTTGCGAGCTCCGTTACAACATTGTAGTTTTTAGTTTGTTCTGGTTATAGTTTTTGTGTTTTTTGTCTTGGATGTTGTCTGCCTTACTGCGTACGACAGACAGACACTTTTGGACATTGGTTCGGCAATCGCACACCGTAAACCGGACTTTAAATTCATCAGTGACGACCCGCTGCTTACAAACACGGCAGCGGAACCCTTTGTCTGGGCGGTCCGACCGCGAAAACGCAGCCGGAGAAGGGGAAGCAGAGCCGGCGTGCTCATCAGAGTAAGACGCCGCGCAAACCGACCCCCGCTTCCCAGTATTTTACTGGCTAATGTTCAGTCTCTGGACAACAAACTCTGCGAGCTGAGAGCACGGATCTCGTTCCAACGAGAGACGAGGGACTGCTGCAGATTCTGCTGAGATTCCAGATTCGGCCATCGAAACCACGGGGTTCTCCGTGCATCGAATGGACAGAGAAAAAGATCTCTCAGGAAAAAGCAAAGGCGGGGGTGTATGTTTTATGATCAACAGATCCTGGTGTGATCAGAGGAACATACATTCTATCAAGTCTTTCTGTTCTCCTGATCTGGAATTTCTCATGGTTCTGTGTCGACCATTCTGGCTACCGAGGGAATTCACAGCGGTCATCATCACAGCTGTGTATATTCCCCCACAAGCCGACACAGACCGGGCACTAAAGGAACTGTATAGGACAGTGAGTGAGCAGGAAACCGCGCATCCTAAGGCTGCGTTTATTGTGACCGGGGACTTTAACAAAGCCAACTTCAAACGCATTGCACCTAAATACCACCAACATGTAATCATCAACACGCGAGGGAACCGTGTTTTGGATCACTGTTACTCTCCCTTCCGGGATGGCTACAAGTCCCTCCCGCGCCCACCATTTGGCAAATCGGACCACTCTTCCGTTCTCCTTCTGCCCGCTTACAGGCAGAGACTGAAACAGGAAGCACCCGCCCTCAGAACAATCCAGTGCTGGTCGGACCAATCAGACTCTATGCTACAAGACTGTTTTGATCACGCGGACTGGGAGATGTTCCGGTAATGCGGAGGAGCATAAACAAGCAAGTTATGCCCTCCGGAAAACCATCAGAGCAGCAAAACGGCAGTACAGGGACAAGATTGAAGGACAGTTCAGCACCACCGACTCTAGAAGCATGTGGCGGGGAATTAACACTATCACAGACTACAAAGGGAACACAAACTCCACCGTGAACACTGCTGCCTCTCTCCCGGACGAGCTAAACACCTTTTATGCTCGCTTTGAGGGAACTAACACCGCCCTCGCGGAGAGAGAGCTTGTGGCTGAAGATGCAGAGGTTAGTTCACTCTCTGTATCTGTAGCGGATGTACCCCGATCCTTCCGGCGGGTGAACATCCGTAAAGCCGCGGGTCCAGACGGCATTCCGGGCCGCGGCATCAGAGCGTGCGGGAACCAACTGGCTGGAGTTTTCACAGACATTTTTAACCTGTCCCTCTCCCTGTCTGTGGTCCCCACATGCTTCAAAACGTCCACCATTGTGCCTGTACCGAAGCAGTCAAAAATCATCTGCTTAAACGACTGGCGTCCTGTTGCTCTGACCCCCATCATCAGCAAATGCTTTGAAAGAATAATCAGAAACCACATCTGCTCTGTTCTCCCTCCCTCACTGGACCCACTGCAGTTTGCATACCGCACAAACCGCTCCACTGATGATGCCATTTCATCCACTATACACACTGCTCTCTCCCACCTGGAAAAGAGGAAAACATATGTAAGAATGCTGTTTGTAGACTACAGCTCAGCATTCAACACCATTGTGCCCTCCATACTTGACATGAAACTCCGGGCTCAAGTCTTAAACAGCTTGCTATGCAGCTGGATCCTGGACTTCCTGTCAAACAGACGCCAGGTGGTCAGAATGGGCAGCAACATCTCCTCAACACTGGAGCCCCTCAGGGCTGTGTTCTCAGCCCACTCATGTACTCCTTGTACACACATGACTGTGTGGCAACCCACAGCTCCAATACATCAAGTTTGCTGACAATACGACGGTGGTAGGTCTCATCACTGACAATGATGAAACGGCCTACAGAGAGGAGGTGCACACTCTGACACGGTGGTGTCAGGAGCACAACCTCTCCCTCAATGTCAGCAAGACCAAGGAGCTGGTGGTCGACTTCAGGAGGAATGAGAGAGAACACCGCCCCATCACCATCAATGGAGCACCGGTGGAGAGAGTCAGCAGCTTCAAGTTCCTCAGTGTCCACATCACAGAGGAACTCTCATGGTCCGTCCACACCGAGGCCGTTGTCTAAATAAAAACTAGTGTTGGATGACAAAAACTATAACGAAAACGTACTGTCATTTTCGTCAACTAATAAAAACGAGACAGATGTTAGGGAGGGACGATTAGGGAAGAGATCCAGTCAGAACTGATGTCCTGTGTAACAGATGCGCGAGCCAGGTGGCAAGCGACGTCGCAAGAGACCCTGAGATGGGCCGCCCAGAGATGGAGGAAACTGCTCTCCCGGAGTTGGCTGCAGCACCACTCCTTTCCCCGGAGGAGGGCCGGGGGAAAATCTTTTGTTCATGTTTGATTTCTGTTCGGTCGCTGGCCGTAGTGCCAGAGCAGTTTACGAAATCTCTGGGTGCCAAGAGAGCGCGCTTGGCGGTGGTCGACGCTTCCATGCCTTGCCACCCTCAGGCGCCTCTCCCATCGCCAGCAGGGGGCGCCAGCTGTGGGAACGCACTCAAGTGGCCTTCCCACACTCGCATGCCCCCTCAGCGGAAGCAGCTAAGTGTTGCCCAGCACACTCAGATCCCACTGCGGGCCGCTCCCATGCTGTCCGAGTCGGATCCCTGCACGCCGCTTCGCTGCCCCACTGCGGGTATGTCTGTGGTGCCGTTGATCCCTCTTGCACGGTCTCTGGGAGCCTGGCTAGTGCTTCTCAGCCCGTCTCGGTGGCTCCTCCGTACCATCAGACTCAGCTATGAGATTCAGTTTCGTTCGGCGTCCCCCCAAGTTCAGGGGCGTTCACTTCACAACAGTAGTGAAGGAGAACGCCCCCGTGCTCCGGGCGGAAATAGCAGTCCTACTGGCGAAGGACGCGATAGAGCCGGTACCTCCAGCCGATATGAGGTCCGGGTTCTACAGCCCATACTTCATTGTACCCAAGAAAGGCGGCGGGTTACGGCTGATCTTGGATCTGCGATTCTTGAACCGGTCCCTTCACAGGCTGCCGTTCAGAATGCTAACGCAGAAACGCATCTTCAGGTGCATCCGTCCCCAAGATTGGTTTGCAGCGATCGACCTGAAGGACGCGTACTTTCATGTCTCGATTCTCCCTCGACATAGGCCGAGTCCCGAGATGGGCGTGGCACAGCGGAACCCTCTGCGTCCAAGTGACTTCGAGGTGCCGCCAAACCTTCAGCCCGTGGTCGGAGCCTTCGTTTCTATGGGCAGGAATTCCCCTAGAACAAGTGTTCAGGCATGCTGTTGTCTCCACGGATGCCTCATCCACCGGCTGGGGTGCCATGTGCCACTCTGGAAAATCCATGTCTGGTCCCTGGATGGGACGCGGAGGTTCTAGGTGACCTACCGCAAGCGGTAGTTGACACCCTCGCTTCCGCCAGAGCCCCCTCTACGAGGCGCCTCTATGCGTTGAAGTAGAATTTGTTTGTCGATCGGTGCTCTTCTCGCCGAGAAGACCCCCAAAGGTGTTTGATCAGTTCCGTGCTTTCCTTCCTACAAGATGGGTTGGAGCAAAGGCTGTCTCCCTCCACCCTCAAAGTCTATGTTGCCGCTATCGTCGCTAATCGCGATCTAGTAGATGAAAAGTCCTTAGTTAAGCACGATCTGATCGTCAGCTTCCTGAGGGGTGCGAGGAGACAAAATCCGCCTCGCCCTCCCTCTATACCCTCTTGGGACTTGTCTCTGGTGCTAACCGCACTGCAGAGAGCGCCCTTTGAGCCTTTGCAGTCAGCTGAGTTAAAAGTTATGTCGTTGAAGACAGTTCTCCTGACTGCATTGGCCTCCATCAAGAGGGTAGGGGACCTGCAGGCATTTTCGGTCGACGAATCGTGCATGGAATTCGGGCCTGGTAATTCTCATGTGATCATGAGACCCCGGCCTGGATATGTGCCCAAGGTTCCCACTACTCCCTCCCAGGACCAAGTGTTGAGCCGGCAAGCGCTGCCTTCGGAGGAGGCAGACCCAGCCCTAGCTCTTCTCTGTCCCGTCCGTGCTCTCTGGACTTACGTGGACAGAACGCAAAGCTTAAGGACCACAGAGCAGAGCAAAGCTTCGTCTGTTAAGGAGGACAGCAGAAGGGAAAGGCTGTCTCCAAGCAGAGGATGGCCCACTGGATAGTGGATGCCATCGTCTTGGCGTATGAATCCCAAGACGTGCCCTGCCCGCTCAGGTTAAGAGCCCACTCCACCAGGGGTGTCGCTTCTTCTTGGGCACTGGGCACTGCCTTCGATAGCCTCCGTGTAGAGCCGGTATCTTTCTGTGTGCTCACTTCCCATAGTCAGTAACACCGAAGTGCCGGATGAGAACTAAAAACTAAAAACAATTCAGGTGACTAAAATATGACTAAAACTAAATGGCATTTTAGTCAAAAGACTATGACTAAAACAATCAAAATTTGCTGTCAAAATTAACACTACTCAAAATGGTGTATGTGCTTATAGTACACCTCCTGAACACTTTCCATATATGGCGCGCGTCTCACTGTATCATTTTGTATAATGTTTTTAATAATTTAGCCTCGCTATTCACTGCCATTATTGGAAGGAGCGCGTATAGGACTATTTTTTTTTATTTCTGCTTTGTGGTCCGAAAAAGATAGAAGGACAAAAGTGACTTTATTTCCATTTCAGGGTGAACTATCCCTTTAAATGTGGGTCAAGTTGACCTGAACTCAAAAGGAGGGTTAAAACTCAAACATTGAAATGTATTCTTTTCTAAATGTAAATAGCAACTAGATTCTTTTTACACTCAATGAAAGTAACATTTTCTTAGCGATAGAAGATATTTACACTAAGTGCAAATAGCTGTAGATGCTATTTACTAAGTGAAAATAGTGATATATTCTATTTACACCGTATAAAAGTAGCAGTTCTTTGCAATTTGTGTAAATGGTAATTACATGCAATTTACACTTTGTTTTGACAGATACTTAATATTTGCACCTCCGTATTGTTGTACATTAATAGGTAGCAATAATAACAGAGTGTAAATTATTATATTTATTACAATTATTAAATGGATGCCGCCTTAATGGGACAATAAAAGCTAATAATAGCTTTTATTGTCCCATTAACCAGTCCCATTAAGCTATTAACCATTTCACACTTTATTTCCATTTTTAGAACATTTTCTTCATTTTTATTGAAAGTAAATGCCTTTCCGATGTGATATGTGATGAGAAAAGGAAGAAGAGAGAGTATGGCAAAAGGCGGATTCGAACCCGGGACGATCGCATCAAAACCTAGATCTTTAAGCCTTATGATTTACTGAAGACGCTGAAACATGCGCGTCTTTTAAAAAATCTTGTTTGGCCCAAACAGGCATTGTTTGTTCTTCAATTATCAATCATCGACTCATTTTACAATCCTAGCCCTTTATTTAGACTTAAACGCTTCTCATTGATTTGGTGAGGAACATGGCGTTTTGAGCAGCATTTGCACACCCTGTCATGTTGTTGGCTATAAGCCACTGCTTATAAAAGACGATCGATCATGGGAATATGTGTAAATTGACATCCCTAATGTCATCTAACTCTCATTCATTTGCAACTAGATTCCAACACAGAGTATTAGTTGACTATTCGGTTAGGGTTCGGGTTAGTAGAATAAGTTGACTTGTACTGGCAAAAATAGGCAGAATGTCTGTTGCAGGACCATCATAATAAAGTGTTAGTAGTTATTAAGAAGACAGTCTATTAATATTCTAATGAGAGGGCAGCAACTAACGATTATTTTCATAATCGATTAATCTGTCAATTATTTTCCCGATTAATCGGATGAAAAATCGAACACATTATTAAACATATACATTTTTTTTTACATTTTGGCAATACTTGGAACAGGCCTGCGAATAGTTTTTGGGTTGGACCAGTTGAAAACCACAGATTTACTGTTCTGTACATATGATGAATGTTTTAAAAAAGTAATTTAATTTTAATTTTAATTTTTAAATATTTAAAACGTATGAAATTAAATAAATGGACATTTTTTTTGTAAATATGTAATTATTTACGGTCCCACTTTATATTTGGTGGCCTTAACTCCTATGTACTTACATCAAACAAATAAGTAAAATGTACTTATTGTGTTCATATTGTGTTGCACTTTTGCTGATATTGAGGTGGGATACGGGTAAAGTTAGGGACAGGTGTGGTGGTATGGGTAAGTTTAAGGATAGGGTTATGTGTAAGGGAAGTGTCAACAGTGTAATAATAAATGTAAGTACAGAAATTAATTACAGACGTAATTACATGCAGGTGATTTTTAAAATTTAAGTACAATGTAAAAACATGTATGTACACAATAAGTGCATTGTATCATATGATTAATGTAAATGTTAGTACATAGTAGTTAAGGCCGCCTAAAATAAAGTGGGTCCTTATTTACTTACTCAGCAACATGGTTTTACTTTGGAATCTTTGTATTTTGTTTGCTTTGTTTTCTGTTTTTTGTTTTGTTTTTGTTTTTATGATATGATTTTACTATGATCACAACCGATTGTTCAGCGTCGTCATGGAGACATTACTATATCCTGTTTCTCAGCATTCCTCTGTGATAGAGCTCAACTCATCACGCTGCAGACAAAAGAAAAATGGTGGCGAAACAAACCACATGAGTGGATTACCTTTTTTAACATTCACAAGGAATGATTTCAAACATTTCACAGTCTCAGTATCGTCTGAGACAGCAAAAAAGTGAGTGAAAACAAGATAACAGTGTGACATGAGAGCATCATAATTTAATTCAAAGCTCAAAGTCCCAGACTATATAAATCAAAACATGAAGCGAACACTGTGAGGACAGTAAACAGGTAGATGTTTCGACATGTTCTCTGTATTGGGTGAGTTGTAAGTCTATATCAGTCAGCGTGCGCTGAATTTGCCAAACCACAATGACACACAGTCACATGAGGCGAATGAGGAAGCACAGGCCGCAGTTAGTCACACTTCATCCGTGCTTCACACTCGTCTTTATATCTTCTCATCCATGGCACGCAGCAGATTTAAGATGCTTTTTGCCATATTCTTTATTATTTTTCTTGCTCATTTATCAGTGGTATCTATTAGACCCATTGCCAATGGTGCAAAAGCTTTTCAGTTTAGCCTGCGGTCAATCAAATATTTGAGGAAATGTTTTCTCAGTAATGTGACTGCGTACATGATGACTGGGATCTTCTGCCAATATTGGATTTTTTTATTTTTTTTTGCTTTATAAGGCTGTGGTCAAAGGTACTACAAATATTTGCAAAGTCATACTTTTTGAGGCATTATCAATGTGAGATGAATGATAAAAATACTTAACACTACGTTATATGTCAGGAAGCTTCAATTATATTTTAGTACCTCATCAACTTGACAAAAAAATTACATTTCTGCCATTTACTCACCTTTCAAACTATTCATATTTTTTTCTTTGAAATAATAAAGTAGAAAAATCTTGTATAAGTGACCACATCGGTGAAGCTTTAGACAGACAGATAGATCGACAGATAGATAGATAGATAGATAGATAGATAGATAGATAGATAGATAGATAGATAGATAGATAGATAGATAGATAGATAGATAGATAGATAGATAGATAGATAGATAGATAGATAGATAGATAGATAGATAGATAGATAGATAGATAGATAGATAGATAGATAGATAGATGATAGATAGATACGTAGATACAGACAGACAGACAGACAGACAGACAGACAGACAGACAGACAGACAGACAGATAGATAGATAGATAGATAGATAGATAGATAGATAGATAGATAGATAGATAGATAGATAGATAGATAGATAGATAGATAGATAGATAGATAGATAGATAGATAGATAGATAGATGGACAGATATAGACAGACAGACAGACAGACAGACAGACAGACAGACAGACAGATGGATGGATGGATGGATAGATATAGATAGACAGACAGACAGATATAGCTAGAAAGATAGACAGACAGACAAATATAGACAGACAGGCAGACAGACAGACAGACAGACAGACAGACAGACAGACAGACAGACAGACAGACAGACAGACAGATAGATAGATAGATAGATAGATAGATAGATAGATAGATAGATAGATAGATAGATAGATAGATAGATAGATAGATAGATAGATAGATAGATAGATAGATAGATAAATATAGATAGACAGACAGACAGACAGACAGACAGACAGACAGACAGACAGACAGACAGACAGACAGACAGATAGATAGATAGATAGATAGATAGATAGATAGATAGATAGATAGATAGATAGATAGATAGATAGATAGATAGATAGATAGATAGATAGATAGATAGATAGATAGATAGATAGATAGATAGACAAATATAGATAGACAGACAGATAGATAGACAGACAGACAGACAAATATAGACAGAAAGACAGACAGACAGACAGACAGACAGACAGATAGATAGATAGACAGACAGACAGACAGACAGACAGACAGACAGACAGACAGACAGACAGACAGACAGACAGACAGACAGACAGACAGACAGACAGATAGATAGATAGATAGATAGATAGATAGATAGATAGATAGATAGATAGATAGATAGATAGATAGATAGATAGATAGACAAATATAGATAGACAGACATATAGATAGACAGACAGACAGACGATAGATAGATAGATAGATAGATAGATAGATAGATAGATAGATAGATAGATAGATAGATAGATAGATAGATAGATAGATAGATAGATAGATAGATAGATAGATAGACAGACAAATATAGATAGACAGACATATAGATAGACAGACAGACAGACAAATATAGACAGAAAGACAGACAGACAGATAGATAGATAGATAGATAGATAGATAGATAGATAGATAGATAGATATATAGATAGATAGATAGATAGATAGATAGATAGATAGATAGATAGATAGATAGATAGATAGATAGATAGATAGATAGATAGATAGATAGATAGATAGATAGATAGATATAGACAGACAGACAGACAGACAGACGATGGATGGATGGATGGATGGATGGACGGACAGACAGACAGATATAGCTAGAAAGATAGACAGACAGACAGACAGACAGACAGATAGATAGATGGCTTCATTAACGTCACAACTTACAAATAAACAGTTCAGAGGGGAGGATGACTGGAGGAGGGCTAAATGTCACAACAAAACTGACATACTGTCTATTATATAAACATGTCCTTGTTTTAAACCACTGTTCCTCATTGTTGCGCATTATTTGTATATTTTCCATAGCAACACTTTTGACTTATTATTATTATTATTACTTAACATTTTATTTATAGGCGCCTTTCATGGCACTCAAGGACACCTTACAAAGTTCACACAAAAAATAAATAAAAGAGTGTTATCAAACAATAAAGACAAAACAGAACTGACGACAATAACATTAAAATCACATAAAAGCCTGCCTAAACAAATATGTTTTAAGACGAGTTTTGAAAACCTGAAGACTTGTACTATTAAGAACTTCTACAGGAAGCAAGTTCCATAAATGAGGAGCCGCATAACTAAAAGCTCGTGACCCCATGGTAGTTGTCCTAGTGCGTGGAAGAACAAGTGTAAGTGCAGAAGCAGATCTTAGAGTACGAGAAGGTATGTATAGATGCAGAAGATCAAGAAGATATGGAGGAGCCAAATTATTAAGTGCTTTATAAGTTAAAAGTAAAATTTTGAAATTTACACGAAATTTAACTGGAAGCCAATGCAAATTTTGTAAAACAGGAGTAATATGTTCTGAAATGGATGTTTTGGTAATAACTCGAGCAGCTGCATTTTGTACTAACTGTAATTTATAAAGAGATTTTGAAGGAAGCCCATAAAACAATGCATTACAGTAGTCAATTTGTGATGTTACAAGAGCATGCACAAGAGTAGCAGTACTCTTGAGTGAGAGAACAGGACGCAACCAAATTAATATTCCTAATATGATGGAATGCAGAACGAGTAACACTGTTAATATGTGCTTCAAAAGACAGAGTACTGTCAAGGATGACACCCAAACTTTTTCTTGATTAGACAGAGGAACAGAGCAGTTATTTTTTGTAACGGATGAAATGTTTGACTTAGCTATTGAATGTTTTGATCCAATGAGTAGAATCTCTGTTTTACTATTATTCAGCTTGAGAAAATTACCTGAAACCACATGTTTAATTCGTCCAAACATTCAAAAAGAGCAGAGGGGAGAAACTTTAAGGAAGGTTTTGAAGACAGAAAAAGCTGGGTGTCATCAGCATAACAATGAAATTGGATGCCATATTTCCTGAAAATAGTGCCAATTGGTAAAAGATAGGTAGACAAAAGAGGTCCCAAAACAGAACCCTGAGGCACACCAGAGGAAACATAAGTGGGTTTTTAATTAAACTGTTTAAGTTGTACAAATTGAATGCGGCCGTTAAGATAAGAACAAAACCAACTTAAAGCCATACCAGTGATACCAATAGATTCCAATCTACCTAAAAGAATTTTGTGGGAAATGGTATCGAATGCTGCACTAAGACCGAGAAGTACAAGTATCAATAAAAGACCAGAATCAGCAGCTAGTAATAGATCATTGGAGATATTTACAAGTGCAGTCTCAACTTAAATACCAACATGTATGTTGATGGATGGATGGATGGATGGACGGATGGATGGACGGACGGACGGATGGACAGATATAGCTAGATAGATAGACAGACAGACAAATATAGATAGACAGACAGACAGACAGACAGACATGGATGGATGGATGGATGGATGGACGGACGGACAGATATAGATAGACAGACAGACAGACAGACAGACAGACAGACAGACAGACAGACAGACAGACAGACATACAGACAAATATAGATAGATAGATAGATAGATAGATGATAGATAGATAGATAGATAGATAGATAGATAGATAGATAGATAGATAGATAGATAGATAGATAGATAGATAGATAGATAGATAGATAGATAGATAGATAGATAGATAGATAGATAGATAGATAGATAGATAGATAGATTTTAGATAGTTTTATGACCTCTTTACAAGCGTCAATGGCTTCATTAACGTCACAACTTACAAATAAACAGTTCAGAGGGGAGGATGACTGGAGGAGGGCTAAATGTCACAACAAAACTGACATACTGTCTATTATATAAACATGTCCTTGTTTTAAACCACTGTTCCTCATTGTTGCGCATTATTTGTATATTTTCCATAGCAACACTTTTGACTTAAATACCAACATGTATGTTGGCATTTCTGCCATGTCCAAAGCCTATTATCACATTAATTTGCCCTGATTACTCATTACATTGAAATAATGTGCAATATTTTTAATAATTTATGTGCTTCGTCACTGTTGTCTTTTGACCCATTTTTGGGGAGTGAAATGGGAGTGTTATTATATTGCAGTTAAAGTTCACTGTCATGTCTGACTCACAAGATTATTGAACTGCAATTATGATGTCAGAGACGTATGCTAGAAGGTGGTAAAATCTGGCAATGGCCCGTTGTAAATTTAAGGTTTTAAAACAGGAAGGGAGAGAAGTTATCCTTTTAGGCCTTACAAAACGTTTCTAAAACTTTCTCAACTTTGTCCTGAATCAGCTTCAAAACAGCTGATGTTGATGTAGCTCTGCCACTTTAAATTCGTGTCAGCAGTAAAGCTATTTTTAAAATGTACTGATATGGGAACTGTATTACTCACCTATGACTAATATTTAATGACAATTTCAAACAAAAACAGCTTAAAAGACCTTGAATTCAGGCACGTAATCTTTCATGGAAAAAATGTGAATACCCACAGTAGACTGAAAGGGAGAGTTTGATATAAAACGTGATTATTTTGACGCTTTGATGGAAATTTTACTGTACCCTCCTACATTAGAATGGAAACAATGGTGTTATGTTACTCACTTGAATACAAATACGCAGGTGTATCACCTAGAAGAAAAGATATAGAACCTTAAAGGGTTCCATCAAGTGCTTCATATAGAAGCATTTTGGAGTTCCTATCATGGGATTTAGTTTTAATTCATTAATTTAGTTTTAATTCATTTTTTAATTTAAATTAATTTTATGACTTAAACAGCTTGTACACATAATTATTACTAGAAAAAAAAAATTAATAACCCATTAAACATGAAATTATTATGCAATCATTTTAGGCATTTCTCCTTTATAAAGAAGCTTTTCGCCATGAAGGGTTCTTTAAAACCGAGTCAAGGACTTCCATAGAAGTTCATTCAACCCTGTAGCAAAATAAGCATTTTAAGTCACTGATGGCCTTTGCACTATATACACATATCGAAAATACTGCATGCATTTCTTAAAATAGCTCAATAAAAACAGGAAATGTATTTGCGTAGAGCTTGTTACCTCAGAGAAAAAAAGTACCCCGCTGTACAAATCTAATTTTAATTTTGCACTCACAATAATGTAGAAAGCACAGAGGAACAACAGTCAAAGATCAACCGAAAGTATATCGTAATAAATGATCTTCTGAAAGTGGACTTTATACAAGGCCATGAAGTTGACTCACTTTATCGTATCAAGGTCTCTCTGTCCAAAGGCATGTCTCGGATTGTTAAAGATTCAAAAGACTGTGGGATTTAAAGGGACAGTTCATCCAAAATTCAAATTCTGCCTGTAGAAGTGTAAAGAAAACCATGAGAGACAGGGGATGAAAGTAACACCTTTTGTTTGAGCATCGGTAACTCGGTGGTTGTTTGTGCTACATCTCTCAAAGTTTGATACATGGTAGCCACATTTGTCTGCTACAAATATTACTCAATTACACAATCACAGATTATGTGAGTTAATGTCAAACATAAAGAGTCCCACTACTCGGGTGAGTTGTAACACTAGCTGAGGATAGAAGTTTGTCTGGCTTAAACGTTAAAAAAAGCATAAACACGCATAAATTAAATGACTTTGTACGCAATTGGATAGTCCTTCAACCAATCAGACCACAAGAGGCGTGATAAACAAGCATAATTCAAATGACTCTGTACGCCATTGGATAGTCCTTCAACCAATCAGACCACAAGAGGCGTGATCAACGGGCAACGCCCCTTCACTTCTCTATCCGTCATTGTGATAATCCCTCCAATAGCGGGCCAGGTGGATAATCCAGTCTGTGATTGGTTCCCGCAAAAGTGTAACAGAAGCAGAATAAATTAATGTACGGGTTTCCAGACTGAGTTGCCGGGCGAAATCAAATCGCTGGCAGATCAGGCTGGGTTTACCCAGTCTGGATAGAAGTAACAATGAGAGGTAATTTGTTGAAATAAGATCCACACAATTGAAGAGCAACAAATAATAAAGTGAGCAATTTAAAGTTCTTTAAGGACTTTAAGGGCCCTATTTAACAATTTGAGCATATGGTCAAGCGCATGGCACAGATGCACTTAGGGCGTGTCCAAATCCACTTTTGCTAGCCTAACGACAGAAAAAACGGCCGGCATGCCAGGCACCATGTCCAAAAGGGTTGTACCTAGTCTCTTAATGAGTCATGAGTGTGTTTTGGGCATAACAAGCAATAAACCAATCAGAGTCTCATCTCCTGTTCCCTTTAAAAGCCAGTTGCGTTACATGGCGGAATTTGCCAGCGGAAAGACTGAACTCTTCTCCAGAGAGGAATCCTTTTATTTGTAATATTTAAAAACGTTTGTGTGCTGCTGCACGTCCCTGTAATAAGCAGAGTGTACGCGTGTTGTGCAACCGCCTATAGGCGCATATTAATAACGTCCCCTTTATTAAACAAAACAAAAAATACTGCGCTATTGACTGTAGACCAAGTTTATGTTAGTCAATGGCGCAGTCGTTTTTAGGTGCCAACATTGTGCCTGAACACACGCACTAACAAATGGGCGTAAGTGCATCTGCTATTTAAACAACGTGTCGCTGGACGTGAAAATGATTACTGCGCTGGGTTGAAACTAGCAAAAAACACTTGCATGGCGCATATGATAGGGCCCTAAAGTTGCAGTATGTAATATTGACAGCTAGTGGTTGAAATGGGTACTGCAGTCCAAATTCAAAAGATTGGAGAGCGTTGTTTGCCCCGCCCTCTTCTCTTCAGACTCCAAGTTCATGTGGGTTGCCAGATTGAGGACACACAACAGGAACCAGAACTTTTTAAAAACTTAATTTTTCAGATGTGTAGCTACCAAAACCTGTCAGAGTGTAATATTACTTGCATGACAGGGTTTCCACGATGAGAGTCTGCTTGGCTCTGATGAAGATAGATAGATCGTAGATCCTTTTGCCAGTGCCACTTGTTGTCGTTTCAGATGGAAAGTTACATTTGTGTACGTGAACACACTGATGACGTATGATGTCTGCATGAACAGGCTGCGCAGCGTGTATGCAAACACACGTTGACTGAAAGAGAACACACATGGTATCATTTAATTCGGACCGAATTCAATGATTGAACATACATTTTATGGTCCTACGCCTTCCACAGATGATATATATTTATAAAAATACATTGATGTCTTAAGACACGAAACAATTGGTTTGTGCGAGAAACCGAACGGTATTTATATAATTTATTTTACCATACCTTTACTTCCGGTGAGTGAGGTCTGTACACGATCTGGTGTTCATGACTGCATTATACGAAAGACAGACTGCAACGGTTGGAGTTAAACATCTTCATTTGTGTTCTACTGAAGGGGTAAGCAGATAAACATCAAATTTTCATTTTTGGGTGAACTATCCCTTTAATGATTGCTTTATCCGTGTTTTAATATGCCTCTGGTCATTGAGCTTTTAAGATGGATGCCGAGGCTTTTTAGCTTGGGTAGAATCTGTGATCTCTGATCCACTTCATTTGCTGGCTTCTAAGGCTGCAATACGCTGTGTTTCTCGCCAATTGGCAATCCAGGGTGTCAAAATACTATTGGGTAACTTGGCAGTGGGCGAGATCACACAGACCAAAACAAAAACATTCTGACACTGAATGCACATTTCAAAGCAGAATAACTGGCTGTAGCACTGTTTTACAGAGAACTTAGCATAACGGTTTCTAAATAACGGAAAACATATTAGGGTATTTTTTATGCTTTACTATAGTAAAAAGAAAAAAAAAATACATAAGGCACCTTTAAATTAGGCACAATGTGTGTACTGTATTCCTCCTGTCACATAACATTTCAGTCACTAGCTATGTTACCATCCACCTATTTTGTGTAAATTTGGGGATATTACATAAAATGCTTGATGGAAACGCTGATATGTGCATAAATTAAAAAAATGTGCACAAAAAAACACAACAACGTATGTGCTCACTTGAGGCGAATAATGTTTATCCGATAAGAAGACGTGCATAAACTATGATGGAAACATATTTACCACATAAATCCCTAATAACTGTGATTGAATCATCATAATGGCTTGGTTGTAACATTGTAACTGTTTTAGCATGTGGGTTTGAAGTTAGCATGAATGCAAAGCATGAAATTAGAGAACTAGCTACTTTAGAATATGCAAGTCAAATAACTGTATCCACAATACATTAGTTGCAGGCAAAAGATAATCTTGATGGTCATAAAATGTACAATGTTGCTCACAGTAACATGCCCCTATTCCTATGAGCTCAAAAAGGTGATGCGGGTGTATGGTACTGATGACGTCACCACAGCTCTTTTCTGATTTGTCAAAATGATAGTGTTACAACTGACCCCGTGTTATAACACTCACCGGTCTCCCCCTACTTGAGTAAAAGTACCTGAAAACCATACTTGAGTAAAAGTACAGTGAAAATGACTCAATTACAAGTTACACGTCACCAATTCCAATATGACTTGAGTAAAAGTCTTACCCGCAGTTTCACAGACAAGGCTTAAGCCTAGTCCCAGATTAAAATGCATGATTGAGCTGTTTTAACTGAAAGCAACTTGCACCATCTAAAGATGCACACCAGTAATGTTTTTTTTTTATAAGGTGCATTTATAAAACTACTTAAATATCCTAATTAAATATCCTGGCTTAATCTAAGCCCTGTTTGTGAAACCAGGCATTAGAGTATCTGATTACTCATACTGAATGTAGGGTCAAAGATATACTAGTCCTCAACACCTAAGAGACATGCCAGAGAAAAAACAAGAAACACGTGATTTGAGAGGAGAACAATCACATGTTTATTTTCTAACATCCAAATAAAGCTGAACACCGAATCAATAAAGGTCGAGAGCCTGTCTTAGTTAAGCTCAAGTGCTCAAAAAGGGCATGATGAAGGGAATGTAAACCAATATCCTCAATATGATGAATAAATAAAATAATGTTTAGTCAATGCCTACTTGCACTGGTTTTGGCCTTGTCACCAGCTGCAGTCATGTCCTCATTTCACCTGCGGTTCAGCAACTACCTAGCCTGGTCCACCTACATTTAATTTGTACATTTAATTTGTTTCATTTGTCTGGCCACTCACAACTACTTCACCACTATAACGGAGCGAGCTGGAAAATCAAACCTTTCCCGAACTGTGTGGGGAAGAGGGCCACAACATCATGGCCACCAACAAAACTCAGCAAAGATTTTTCTTGCTCTGGCTTTAACTTCTGGATAGTCGGCAGCGTTGCCACAACGGACCGAATGGCTTTGCTCGCATCTTTCTCCGCCGCCATTACTGAACTATAACTCAAACTAGCGCACAACATCAACGTCATTGTCCTCAGCCACTCCCTCTGTTCGCTGATTGGACCGGTTAAAATTTGGCCGGAGAAAACCAGCGAGCAAGGGTGCGCAAGGGCAAAACACAAAGATATAGATCAGGGATGGGCAACTCCAGTCCTCGAGGGCCACTGTCCTGCAGAGTTTAGCTCCAACCCTAATCAAACACACCTGAACCAGCTAATCAATGTCTTCAGGATCATAGACATAATAAATACATAGACGCCCTATTGGTCGCTGGACCGCACGTCAACGGCGCCGCCATATTGCGGAGGGCAACTTTCTCATAACTGTAATCAATCTAATAAGAAAAATGCCGGCTTCGTGTGCTGCTTGGGGCTGTACCAATCGCCGCACAATTGAAAACAGGTCCCGGGGAATTACCTTTCACAAGTAAGACTGAACATTTGTTTCTGGTTGTATTTGGTCATTATATAATTAGTAATAGTAACGTTAGTTGGTCACGGAGTCAGTCAGACTAAAATAGCTAGTGATGTCGCTAGTTAACTTAGCTGTGAAAGTTGAGACATGAGTTGACATGATTTAAAATATAGTTTTAGCTTATATTATATTCTATATTATAAAGTACATCTAAATATTCATCTTTATTTTCTTAAAACCGACTTTTATGACAAGTAACGTTACTTGCATCGGGTAAGAGACTGACATATTGTGAATCTTAACGTTAGTTGACTAGCTAATTTTTCTCACACATTGAAGGTTTCCCAAAGAAAAAGAGTTGAGGAGACAGTGGGAAGCAGCTATACGAAGGCAAGGTTTTTCCGCTGGAGCTCCTCTTCAATTCAATTCGAGCATCAGGTAGGGATTTCAGAAATTTTGAAATTATAACAAAATATAATCTGAAAAGAGGCAATATCTGTATTAAAGGAAGAGCTGCATGATTAATAGTAGAAAAGAATATTAATTCAAACACCTACACCATCTTATTTTTAAATTATTCGGCTATGTCTATAAAACATTTGACAAGTACGATTACAGCACAAAAAAAGTCATGATTCATCCAGAATCGCAAATTTATCCAGAATTGTGCAGCTCTAATTCACCCAAATACAAAACTTTGCTGGTAGTCACCATCAGGCCAAGATGTGTATATGACTTTCTTTCTTCATTTCATGAAGATTTTTTTTTTCATATACATCTTGGATGGCCTTAGGGTGAACATATCAGCAAATTTTCATTTTTGGGTAAACTATTCATTAAGTGTGTGTGTGTGTTTTGTTCTTTAGGGGGATGGAATAACAATCCTACTGCAGGCCAGTTCCAGGGCATTTTCCGGCGTCTCATGGTCCGGTGCGGTGTCTCTCCAAGCACTTCAGGGAATGTGGCACCACAGGATGAGACTGTGTCACTTTCAGCTGTTGAAATGTCATCTCCAGCAGGACAAGAATCTGAGGAGCTTCCATCCCCTTTTTTAAATGTTTCTGCACTTGTGTGTGACCACAGCTACCTGCCAACCCGCTTTGGTAGCCTTGTGGACAATGCCCTTGTGTACATTTCAGGTTTTGTGGTGCGTCAGATTTTGAGAAAACTTTCCTGTGATGTGTGCCGTGCTAGCTTGGTGGCAGATGCTGTACCTGCGTCCTTTGATCAGAACTACCACTTGCTTTCTCTGAAAAACAATGGAGGGCTGATGATTCCTTCTGAAGGTACAGTGAAGGTGGTCAGATCAGCGGAGCGGTTTATTCGCCAGTCATCCTCTGGGAGAGTGTCTTTGATCAATCAATTTGTCAGAGCTGAGATTGGTTCAGAAGATGTGTTTTTACTCGAGGAGCACATTCAAGAAACACAGTTTGGAATTGACAACCATCATTTTTCTCTGTTGTCATTGGTTGTGTCTGTCTTTCACAAACTGAGGATGCACCACATTGCCAAACTTAACACCCTGACACTACAGAGTGGCAACACAAGAAAAAAGCTCTGCAAAACAGTGCTTTTCAAAGGGTTTTAGTAATAATCCCTGGTGACCCCACAAAGGATGACTGATTATAGATGATTATTGGATAATATATAGCCTTTTGTTAGTATTTATTATTATTACTATACCAATACTATTATATTTTTATTATCTAGTCACTATTTAATTCACAATTTTTTATTATTGTCTATATTCTGCAATTGATATTACATTACATTTGATATTATTATTATACCAATACGATTATATTTTTATTATACTAGTCACTATTTAATTCACTTTTTTTATTGTCTACATTCTGCAATTGATATTACATTGTATTTTATATTATTATTAATGTTGTTGTTAGTATATTGTACCACTTGCGATTATCAATCTATTATAGTTATGCTCTTAAATTATTGCACTATTCACTATTTAACTTTTTTTTTAACATCATCTATTTTCTGTAATTGATATTTCATATTCTATTGCTATGATTATAGTGTTATACAAAATATATTATCAATATAGTAGGCCTACTATATTGTATTTTGATATTATATAATTATACTATTCATTACTATTTTATTTGCTGTATACTGTTTGTTTATGTTATACACTAAACTATTTACTATTCTCACTTTATGTTATATTTACTATTTGCATTGCACTAGTTGTACCATAAATGTATAAAGCATCCATCAGTTATCATTGTTATTGTATATTTGGAGTATCTGTCTGTATTTTCAGATTTGTTATTTTCGCAATGGCAGTCAATTCTAAGCACAAGAAAAGCTAAAATCGAGTTAAAGACAGAAAATGCTTTTTTCACAATAAGAACATTTTGTTTCATTAAATCTGAAAATTAAATGTAAACGTTATTTTTGTTTTTATCCAGAGAAACCGCAAATCACCCGTTTACTTGTATTTGTTCACAGCGCAGTCTTGCCCTCAGCAATATGGCGGCCGCGTTGACGTATTGCAGCAACGTTCTAAATGACCAATAGGGCGTCTATGTATTTATTATGTCTATGTTCAGGATTACTAGAAGGCTACAGGCAGGTGAGTTTTATCAGGGTTGGAGCTAAACTTTGCAGGACAGTGGCCCTCGAGGACTGGAGTTGCCCATCCCTGATATAGATCCTTCACCGCCCTGTAGATGGCGATATCACTTCTTTGTAACAGGAATAAACTGCTGCAGAAAAAGTTAGGTGTCATGCAAAATGATTAATTAATTGAGCATTACTCATCACAAATGCAATGAAGTAAAGAGTACACATACTTATTCAAAAATGTAGTCAAGTAGAGAGTAAAAGTTGCTAACATTGTTGATACTCAAATACTTGACACCACTTCTCTCATGTTGTCACAAATAGTGTACAATGAAAGTCAAAACAATACAAAACACACTGGACCCCCATTGAAAAAAAAGTTCATAAGAACATGTTTGGAATTAAATCAGGGTGGGTAAATGATGTCAACATATTAATTTTTTTCATATTTGCTTGCTTTAATGTCAGTGTTTGGCCTTCCGAATACCCTTACGAGAAAGTTTATTCAA
The DNA here is from genome assembly GCA_023566225.1 of Romanogobio albipinnatus. NCBI lineage: Eukaryota > Metazoa > Chordata > Actinopteri > Cypriniformes > Gobionidae > Romanogobio > Romanogobio albipinnatus. The sequence continues at coordinate 20,659,168 of CM042247.1, forward strand.
GTGCTATTGGTATACTTATTTAAAAAAATAAATAAAAAAATAAATAAGAAAGTATACTTTCAGTACTTTCATGGCACTAAAAGTGGTTCTTGGTCATAATCGTAGGGGGAACCACTTTTGGTGCTATATAGCATCATATCTTAACATGTTCTGTATTTGGTAGCGGTGCTATATAGCGCCTCAGCCAAAGAACCGGTGAAGAACTAGCCTAGAAATCTAGCGGCACCCTAGCGGCAGAAATTTTATTTTGCCGCAAGTGTAGTCTAGCAACTCTCGATAGACCTGAGAGCTGTAAAAACCAAACTCTGGTCAGGCCAATCACAGAGTGTATAGAGTCGGTGGGTGGGCTTAACATAATGAAGGTACGTCACGGCAGAGTTGCGGAGGTTCTGCGTGCTACTCGTAAACACAGAAGCTGGCGAACAGCGGTCTTTTGAATCGGCTTTGGTCGCGACTCTGGAAGACTTGGAGTTAAGCTTTTATTTGAGAAAAGAACAAAGAACGGCACTGAAGTCATTCTTAAGAAAATAATATATGTTCGAAGTTTTGCAGACCGGATACGGCGAAAGTATAACATCTAACGTTAGCTCGGCTTCACCGTCTTCTTTGCTATGGTTGGATGTGGCGCTCATGGCGCTATCCAATTGCGTGCAGAAGGAATTTGAAAGACAACTGTGTATCCCGCCCCTCGGACTGAGACCTGTCAATGGTGAGTTTCCAGACCCAACATCTTGATGTGGGTCTGGCTTGTCAGGCTAGTGAAGAACCACTGAAGAGGACTTAAAGAGGTTCCCCTATGATTACAAGCCAAGAACCACCTTTCGTGCCAAATAGTACCATTTTTTAGAGTATACTTTTTATGTACTTCTCAGAAATATACATAAAATTGCATTTAAGTGTACTTGACTTATATTGACAGAAATGTCTAAGTATATTTGGCCTATACTTGTACTCAGTCTTTTGATTGAGATATACTTAAAAAGTATAATTAACTTGGCTTGTAGTTGTGTTTAGTCTTTTGATTGAGTAGCCTAATAAATAACATTTTCACAAATATTCATACATATTGATGTATGAAGCAAACAGACATGGAACCATGGTTCCCTGAGAAGGGGAACAAGATGTTGCGTGGGCATTCCCCATAGCGCCATATAAAAAAGGGAACAAGTGATAGAAGATTGCTTACACAAATGTAAAATAACACGAGCATCAAACATTAAACAGCATATAAGTTCAAAACTGCCTACTGTTACCAAATGAAATGCTGACCAAGGAAGGGTTAAAGACTGTGATGCTTTGGGGGTGTTGATGGACTCGATCTCGATCCATTTATGTTTTGCTCATTGATTTTCTCAGCTTTTTGTTTAAAATGTTGCTTTTTCTTATTGATTAAACTTACCCACATTCAAGTGTTGATAAAAAAGGATGCATGAAGATAGAAAAAAGTTTTTAAAATGGAAAGAGTTAAAGTACAGTTAAAAGTATATTTCATGTATAAAAAATGAATACCTAAATAGGAACATAGTAGTATACTTAAAGTGCAAAAGTAATATAGAAATAGTAAACCATAAGTATGAGAAAACTTAAGTATACTTGCAGTATAAATCTACAAAACTAGTAGTTTACTTGTAGAGAAATGTGCTTTAACTAGTAAACTATCAGTATACCTAAGTTTACTTGTAGTATAGTTGCGGTACAAACAAAAAACTTAGTTGTGTATTCAAAGTTTACTACTGTTACACTTAAAGTATACTTAAGAAGTATACTTTTATACACTACAAAGTGGGCCAATTTAGTCCCAAGTAGTATAGAAACAGTACACTTACAAGGATACTTCTAGTACATTGATAGTATACTTGCTACATAAAGTATATTTAAAAATATACTTGAACTTTACTTAATAAAATCAACTTGAAGTATACTTATTTTTTGTAAAAGTAGGTAAGTTTTCAGTGGTATCTTTTCATCTCCTGCCCATATTATTTCGTCATGCCATTAGAATGCTCTTGCGAATCAAAAATTGTGACGAAATTGAAACGTTACACATTATAAAAACACCTGCGTAATCTTAGCATGGCGGGTCAGAGTGTTTGTTCCTGTGGAAACTGGTGTCTAATTCATAGCTGTGTTATGCTGAGCTCTTGACCCACCCACGTCATGGTCTCTCCACTCACAGTGGTGTGAAGATCACGCCGCACACAAAGCGCTGACCACAGCATCCTGCGCCCATTGTTGTGTGCTGGAGGCAGAGTGTGTGAGCCGCGCGGAGGAGGGACTGCAGCGTCTCAAGATCTGAAAATAACTCACAGTGGGTGCACTGCTTTTCCCTTGACCAAACATTCAATGACCTTCCAGATGACATCACAAGGTTTATTTTGCAGAGTGAAGTTACTGAATATCTCACCGACCTGTCTTAAAAAAAGCAGGCCTTAAAGGACTCAGCAATACTGTACACATGTCAGTAGCACATATGGTGTAGAATGGGGTATGAATGCAGAATGTTAGGTGTTTGTTTACATTCAATTTTAGTGTGTTGCTAATTCCACAGTGTTTGTGCTACAAAACCATACATAACACCTTACCAACCACTTAATAAAACACTCAAAACACTGCATAGCAGCATCCTAGGAATCATGAACACACTATTATCAACTTTGACAGTGCTTATATGGGAATGTGAAAGCGGTATGGTTGTATCTTAAATGAAAGTAATACAATGGGAAACAGTCTATGGTCAGGTACTGGAATTTAAAATGTGAATTTACCCAACCCACAGTATTATGAAACGTTCATTATTAAACAGAACTGATAGCCTGACGTTGTCATACTCAGATTCTAGTCAGAATATGAGTCTGATACTGCTCCATTGGGCTGTGATTTATTATAAAGAAAATGCCTCTGCACTCAATTGGATAGACCTACAACCAATCAGAGTAAGTGACATGTTGAGCGACGCATAGTTGTCAACAGAACTCAACTGCATGCACGCTGGAAGAAGTAGAAGAAGATGAGTGTAAACGATCTTTGCCGGTGTTGTAAAAACAATTTAACCCTCTCGAGTCGGCGGTCGCACCACTTTTTTTTTCTTATCAGTGCCAAAGAGACTCAAATAATTCTGTCGTTTTTTATCTTTCAGGCAAGTGTTATACATCATTATAATCTGTTAAATTTCTATTTTTGTTGTGTACAGTCACAATAAAAACAATACATGGAGTACTTACCAACACAATCGTCATTTTTGAGAGAAATAGTAAAGGTGAATGCATATACGAGTATGCATATATACACTCACCTAAAGGATTATTAGGAACACCTGTTCAATTTCTCATTAATACAATTATCTAATCAACCAATCACATGGCAGTTGTTTCAATGCATTTAGGGGTGTGGTCCTAGTCAAGACAATCTCCTGAACTCCAAACTGAATGTCAGAATGGGAAAGAAAGGTGATTTAAGCAATTTTGAGTGTGGCATGGTTGTTGGTGCCAGACGGGCCGGTTTGAGTATTTCACAATTTGCTCAGTTATTGGGATTTTCACGCACAACCATTTCTAGGGTTTACAAAGAATGGTGTGAAAAGGGAAAAACATTCAGTATGCGGCAGTCCTGTGGGCGAAAATGCCTTGTTTATGCTAGAGGTCAGAGGACAATGGGCCGACTGATTAAAGCTGATAGAAGAGCAACTTTGACTGAAATAACCACTTGTTACAACCGAGGTATGCAGCAAAGCATTTGTGAAGCCACAACACGTACAACCTTGAGGCGGATGGGCTACAACAGCAGAAGACCCCACCGGATACCACTCATCTCCACTACAAATAGGAAAAAGAGGCTACAATTTGCACAAGCTCACCAAAATTGGACAGATGAAGACTGGAAAAATGTTGCCTGGTCTGATGAGTCTCAATTTCTGTTGAGACATTCAGATGGTAGAGTCAGAATTTGGTGTAAACAGAATGAGAACATGGATCCATCATGCCTTGTTACCACTGTGCAGGCTGGTGGTGGTGGTGTAATGGTGTGGGGGATGTTTTCTTGGCACACTTTAGGCCCCTTAGTGCCAATTGGGCATCGTTTAAATGCCACGGCCTACTTGAGCATTGTTTCTGACCATGTCCATTCCTTTATGACCACCATGTACCCATCCTCTGATGGCTAATTCCAGCAGGATAATGAACCATGTCACAAAGCTCGAATCATTTCAAATTGGTTTCTTGAGTTCACTGTACTAAAATGGCCCCCACAGTTACCAGATCTCAACCCAATAGAGCATCTTTGGGATGTGGTGGAACGGGAGCTTCGTGCCCTGGATGTGCATCCCACAAATCTCCATCAACTGCAAGATGCTATTCTATCAATATGGGCCAACATTTCTAAAGAATGCTTTCAGCATCTTGTTGAATCAATGCCACGTAGAATTAAAGGGGTGGTAAACCACGATTTCACTTTTCTAACTTTAGCTAGTGTGTAATGTTGCTGTTTGAGCATAAACAACATCTGCAAAGTTACAGCGTTCAAAGTTTAAAGCAAAGGGAGATATTTGCTTTTAAAGAAATCAATTTCTAAGGACTACAGCAACACATTCCTCCAGGGTTGCTGACATCACCATCCCCAATATTTACATAAACCCCTCCTCCGAGAATATGAAATAAGGGGGGGCGCGGGGAATAGTTGTTGTGGTAGGCTAGTTAGTAGGCTGGAGTGTTGTTGCCAATGCCGACGAAACGCTGTTATTTTCATCTGGATTGCAGGTCCACTTTGTTCAGCCTTCCTAGGGACGGGGGTGCGTTGCAGTGCGTTTAACATACAACGCTATATGCATGCGTGTTTGAGACAGAGGGGAACACGGTCGCATTTGCAGCAGATATATGCTGCCCATCATAAATCAAAGCACGAGACAGAAAGGGGTCGGAGGAGAAGACCGGAAAATGTAACATAATGGACAATATTCGTCTGTATTTGCAATACACAAGCCGTGGTTCAGCTGCGTGAGACAAATACTGTCAGTGTGAGACGGGCGCGCGCGGCTCCCGCTGCACATTTCACGGAGGAAAGCTTCCACAATCTTCAAGAGTTCAATGCAGGATTCTTACAACGGCTTGTCCTGAAATATTTAAAGATTTAAAAATAGAAGCTGTTTACGGGCCACAACCTGTAAGTATGATTTATTTTTCGTCTATGTGTTTTCCTGTAATAGTTTGTATTGTTAATTGTACGTTGTAGCAAGGAAGTAAACATGACAACGCTCATTTGGCTCTGCAAACCAGTTTGTTAAATGCTCATTCATACTTAACGTTATCCGACAAACACCTAACGTTACAAACTTTTTAAAATCTCAACAGCGAACTTGGCATTAGTGTAAATTATTCTTTGATTAGAGCATTTATGTATTGTTTATCTACAGGCATGCTAAACATGGTTCTGTGTTTGATTTGGATACTATAGTAAAGCCAATGTTTAGTGTTCGTTCTTGCGACAGATATTTGGCAAATCGTTCTAAAAATACAAAAGTAACAATGCCATTCAGTAGCGATCACTATAGATCCTCAGTCTTTACTCTTGAGGACTGAACAGGTTCTGCTCGATCATCTTCACTAAAATTGTCTGGGTCTGATTCGGGCTCAAATTGGTGTAGTTTTATTGACGCCATTGTACTACCCAAAGCACAGGCTACCGGTAAAGGGAAGGGGCGTGACGTTTCCGACAAACGTGCACTAGGCGGTTAGCGAATCACAACACACTGGGCCAGCTAACCAATCTGAGCCCATTGCGTAGTTTTGAGGGACTGGCTTCATACAACCCGGAAACCATCAGACCGTTTTTACACGGGACAGAGCAGTGTAGAGTAAAGGTGAAATATATGAAAAATAATGCAATTTTTTAAAAACGAAGCATGAACACATGTTACAGTGTACCCCACAAACACAATCAAGCCTTCGAATGTGTTTTACCACCCCTTTAAGGCAGATCTGAAGGTGGAAGGGGGTCAAACACAGTATTAGTATGGTGTTCCTAATAATCCTTTAGTTGAGTGTAGTTCTCCGTTTAGGATTAGAATGAATTCAACCCAAGCACTCTTTGGTGACGTGATGATTATGTTACTGTTGATCATCTGCCATCATCGTATAAAGCTCGCCCTGACAATTTGATTGGTCCAAACAGCTCCTGTTCGGGCATAGTTGCTCCACAACAGATCAAGTCCAGACCGAACTTCCCGACCGCAAATGTTGTGGGCGGAGCTAAGTTCGGCTGGCATCCAGGCTACAGAACTGAAATACCTTCAGCTAAAATAAACTCCTTGTCCCTTCACACTCTCACTAGTTAAATCCTTTTTTTCTGTTAACAAATGTCAAAACGTGTATGAATCATCAGATAATTCATTGATAATTTCCATCACATGTCAAATTATGTATTTTTTAAATAACAGTCTGTGTTGGAAATGACTGGTAGAAATGACTAAAACATGGATAACACCTTTCACTTGCTAAGGTTATTGTATTTCTCTTGAATACATATGCATTAATTATTTTGTAGCCTCAAGTATATCTAAATTATTCTGCCCAGTAAGGAAGTGCGTGTATTTGAAATCAATCATTCCAATATTCATCAAATATTTTGTCCACAGTAAAAAAAGGAAATGTGAGACTTTCTCTGGAAAGAACTCATGACTACACAGGAACTATTATGACAGTTTCATTCTTCTCTTGTCCAAGTTAAAATATGAAAATCATTTTGTTCTGACATTTACTGGTTTAAAGGTATATCAGTTAACATTCCCTCATTAAAAATGAATTTTTGAAAACAAAATGTCCTCTCACAAAGACTCCAGTTTTGTCAGTAGCATAATAAGTAATAGCTATTTTATTTTACATGGAGCATGACCAACCGAATATTACTGACTTTATCTCAGTGGTTCCCAAACTGGCGTGGCAAGGCTAAAAGGTAGTGTACAGTCAGAAGATTGTTATGCAAATGAAATCTATTCAGGGTGATACAAGACCCCACTGCATAATTATCCTGCATATTATGCAACTACTTGCCACATAAGTGAACACAAAATATTAATTTGACATATTTATTACCTCAAAATGATTTGCAGAACCTGCATGAGCGATCTGTTATCAGTAGAATGTGTGTTGTTGTGCAATAACAGACCACTAGATGGCACGATTAAAGAATCAGAATTCAGTAATGCAGGGAGCTGTGTAAAAATATAAATGAATGATGCAATGTTCTGTACTAAGCATGTGTAACTGATGCAATATAGTAAGAGCTGTGTGGTAAACCTCACTCCCATAGCCTCAAGAGACACACTGGGGACTAACGATAGAGGCTACGGCCTTTGGCGTCCTTGTAAGTGCACCCATCTCGAATCCCACTCAAAGTGGGTCAAGTACAAGCGGAGGGGTTACGTTTTGTGCCGTGTCACAGATGGGAGTGAGGTTTAGGGGGGTGAGTGTAACGAGGCAAGATAGTTAGAACTGTGCATGTAAACTTCACTCCCATGGTCTCAAGAGGTGCACTGGCGACTGACGCTACAGTCTTTCGCCTCTTGGTAAGTGCGCCTGCCTCCCATACCGGAGACGACCGTTTGAATCCTGCTCGGAGTGGGTAGAGGAGAACTGGATGGGTTACGTTTTGTGCTGTGACCTGGATGGGAGTGAGGTTTAGGGAGGTGAGTGTAATGGAGGCAAAGTAGTAAGAGCTGTGCATGTAAGCCTCACTCCCCTGGCCTCAAGCGGCACACTGGCGACTAATACTAGGGACTACGGTCTTTAGCGTGTTTATAAGTGCACCCGCCTTCACATGTCAGAGACACCGGTTCAAATCCCACTTGGAGTGGGCTGAGCAGGAACGCGGACAAGTTTGTGAAAGGACTGCCAGTGCCAGGTAAACCTAAAGCACACAAATATCAAAATAACTTGTCTAGAATCTATCATAATCAGTGATGCCGTCTACTGGATGCAGCACAACACGACAAGACAAATTACAAATGACGGGGCATCATTTAACTGATGTCAACACAATCTCATGGCAATTCGTAACTATTTAACGTTTTGCTGAATCGGTGGCTAATTCATACAAAGTTTTCGTGCGATCTGTTTAAACCCCAGTGACGGGTAGGTTTAGGTGCAGGATTAGGGGGTGGTCCTTCATAATGAGATTTGTTTGATTATCGTACATTTCTGTATGAATCAAATCGTAAGAATTCATAAGAAATTGCCACCTTAGCTTCTGACAATATGAAGCCGAATTAGTTAAGACGCCACTTAGCGACTTCACATCACAAACAAAGAGAATGTATGTAATGTTTTCTATACCAAAAGGGGGCCCGGCAGACAAAAGTTTGGGAACCACTGCTTAATTAATCCCCACTAAAATCAAACACTTTCTTTCACAGAATAAATGATACATGGCTGATTGCTAATAGTACTTTTCACTGTGAGTTCGGTAACTGAATACCTTCGCTGTTGCGTGATGCTGCCTCCAAGCCACTAGATGTCAGTATAAAACGTGTAGTTTCGGCTGCGCAAAAACACTACTAAGGCCCTGTCTCAAAAAGACACAATTCATGTGCACTTTTGGTCTTGTGGACTTACAATGGTACAACTTACAACTCAACTTCTTCCCGGCAGTCAAAGCGGCATTACGTTGTGAAAGTGCAGATGTTAAATTTTCCATTCTACTACAATGAGGTACAGGAGAGCAATGAGTTGAAGGAGGGATCATTTATTCTGGGCTCATTTCTCTTCCTGCCCCCATGTTTGGTGAGAGTGGCTTTACCTCAGACCTCAGCAATGTCTCTGTACAATTGGGTTGTTTAAACAGGCACATTCATAAGCCTGCCAGCACAAGACACATTTCAAACAAATAAGTCAATGACAGCATGTTTGAACTGCCGTTCCATTTGCAGTTTCTTCCAAACCAATGGCCTTCTTTATCTTTTACACTGCCATTGACACTGAGATTAGACCTTGAAACACACATGAATGGTTTATTAAAATACAGATTTTTATAAACAGATCCTGACAGAGCTTGTGTGTTTTTAGAAGAAATTAATGTGAAACGAATGCATTGTGGGAGTTCTATTTGTTTAATATAAAGCTCTCATTTAGAGAAAAGATCTTTTGTGCCAGTTTTCCTTGTGTTCCTTCACTGGCGGGGGGATTGTGTGGTTGGAAACTGCAGCTTTGGTCTACGGCCCACATTCCCACATGTGCAGGAATCCCACTATTCCGCCAGCTACGTAAATACGGATGGCATAAGGATGATGGTGTGGGATAGATTCAGATTGTGGACAGGAAATCAGGGGATTACAGTTCTGAAATCTTTCTTGGCTTTTGGTAAAATGGTCTCAAGGGCACAATCCGTCTGTATTGGAAAACCCAGTCTTGGAAAGATATTTGATATACAAAGTTTAAATACTTTGAGATACAGGGTGTATGTAGGATATTGAGCAGCCCCCACAAAAATTGAGACACATTTGGGCTTTTGGGTATTAGAAAGGCAAAAAAGCTTGTTTTCTTCTTTTCAAGATCTTTTCATTTCTCAGAACGTATTTAGTAGGGGTGGGCAGCAAAGGGGTATTTCCCACCATGGAAAATAAAAAAGGTAATTATGATTATGGAAAATTATGAAAAAGTTTTATTTTTTATCTCCAAAATGTTCCCCCACAATTGCAAGTTTTATCTTATAAATTAGTTATAAACTATACTTGCAAGTTTACATTTCGCATTTTGGCTTTTTTCCCCTCATAATTTTGAGTTTACATCTTGCTATTTTGTTTTTTGTTTCTACCGTGGAATAAAACATAAAGGTAATTGCAACTTTATCTCGCACAATTTGTAAAATAAGTCAAGCTTGTGGGATAATTTGGATTTACTGATTTTTTTTTAATCCTGTGGTGGAAACAAGCTTCCATAAATATCTTTATTTAGGAATGGTAAAATGATTTGTGTCAATATTCATATAAAACTGGATGTGGGCTGGGCTTAACACAGCAGCTTTTTCAAAAACAATAAAAAGTTACAAAAATTAAATATATTCTCATGTTAAAAAATGTAGCTGAGAGAAGTTTTAACTATGAGTATATCTGCCATTTATGTTCACCTGAGTCACTTCAGATTGAATGGTAAACACTTGAGCTCTCTAGACACGTTTTAAATGTTTTAGAACACAAAACAGCAAAAATAAACTAAATGGTCAAGTTATTACAAACAAGTGCTAGCATATGTAAGCAGATGCATATGTAAAATAACGCGATCATCAACATTAAACAGCATATAAATCAAAACTCCCTAATGTTACTGAATGAAATGTCGACCCAGGATGAGCTATAGGACTGCCAAGCTTTGGGGGTGTCGATGGACTCGTCAAAGACATCTATCTAGTGCATGTTCACATAAGAAATCAACTGGAAAAACTGCACAGATGGATGCAAAAACATTTTCGGTGTGAATGGCCGCACGTTCACGACGCAGTAGCAGTTTAGCGCTATTTGTTCTTTGTGTTCATCTCAATGCTGTCTGTTTTACTGACAGCGAAACCGTTTCAGATGATTAGCGGTACATTTTCACGACAACTATGTACCAAAAACAGTACATAGTGTTTTTTTGGCGTACATATGATAACGTTGTCAAAGCGATCCCTGTTCATACGGATCCGCGGAAAACAATGACAACAGACACGGTATTCTGCTGCCAGGCCAGTAGATGTCGATGTGACTTTGTAAAGAAACTACGCGCCCATAGACTGAACGCATAATCCGCATGCGCATGATGTCACCATTTTTGCAAATTTGTGTTTTTGTAATTTACGTGGAGATGATAACAGTATCATTTAAAAAAAACTTGCACTTTGAAAGTTTGCGTTTTCAGGCCCCCAAATCATTGTCGTGTAAATGAAGGGCCAAAACACATAAAACGTTTTTGGTTGAAAACGGTGTTGTGCAAATGGCCCCACAGTGAGAGAGCGTTTTGAACAAATTTGACTGTTTCGCCAGTCTGTTTGGCCAATTCACTTAAAAGAAAGAACTGATTCAAACTGTTTCATAGGGAAAACGTTTCTCAGCTCAGAAACGTTTCATAGTTTCATAAAATTATTCATTTTTATTATATATATATTATTTATTAAATATCTTCTAATTAAAACAATAACACTAAATGGTAAGTAAAATAAAACAATTCTTTAGTAGAGTTTTTAGTTATTTTAGGTGACATATGAAGTCATCCCATTAAAGTTGGATATGTTCTAATGTCTCAGTTTTGACCAGTATACATATTGTAATAATTCAAGACCATTTTATTCCCATGAAAAAAAATATTTAAAATAAATGCTAGTTGGTTTTATATTCTGGTTTTTAATGCAAGTGTGACAAAAGTGTCCAAAAACGTTTTTGGGGTCAAATATTAGAATACCAGGCCTTAACACTCTGAAAAACGAGACTTTTGATAAATGTTGCAGAAACGTTGATGTCATTGTCGAAGTGTTTGAACCTGTGGTTAGATGCATTCACATTGAGTGTATTTGAGAATGTCACCACAGCTCTGCTCAGTATGCAATGATGTTGAGGAGCAAAAAGACCTCAAATGTCAAGAGAGTTGTTAAACAGCATGGCTGAGTCATTTCAGTATTCACTATCGTGCAGACAGATAGAGGGGGGCATTGTGTGTCTGCCCCCATGGAAGGGACTTTGAGCTCAGCGGATGTCGGCAACATGTCTGAATCACACTGTCCCCCATTCAGCTGAACCCAAAGTGTGTTAGATCTTAGATACATTTAGATGGAAAAAATAGCGTATGGTATAGGCCAAATTGCCATTTGAAGCAATGCAAGAATTCATAAACGTCATCAATGTTATTTTCAATTTCCTACGTTGAGTTTATATATAAGTACTGACATGTTGTTAGACATATATTTAGCACTAGGAAATATAAATCTATAGCGATGCGCAATTTGAATTGCTTAACTTTTGGTATTCGGAAATATCAAGCTATTCAATTTAATTAGAGGACTAGAATAAATTCTGTAAAAGCATTGTTAACAACTTCCCGCAATTGACAGAAATTTCTGTCTTTCCGTGTTTTCACTGTTATACGGTAGGGGCCGCTATAACACATCTTCTGAAAGAGTAGGCCAACTGAATCTCCTGATCAAAACACAGGCGAAAAAGAAGCAGGAACATGCACTAGCATGTGCATATGTAAAATAACGCGACCATCAAGATTAAATCGTATAAATCAAAACTTCTTAATGTTACTGAATGAAATGTCGACAAGCTACAGAATTGGGCAAGCTTTGGGGGTGTCGACGGACTTGATCTACTCCATCTATGTTTTGATCATCGTTCTGAATCCGATCCGGACGTAGTCTTTGACAAAAACATGATTTTCTCAGCTTTTTACTCAAAATGTTGCTTTTTTTTTTACGAAACTTACCCAAATTCAAGTGTTGATAAAACCTTTTTTTTTTTTTTTTTTTTTTAAAGCAGAGGCTCTTTGCTTTCTTTTGATATTGCATGTTCAGATATCCATACAACAAAAAAAATCTGGGTATGATAATCTTGTGAAAATTTTCAAAAATGCTGATGGTGGCTGGCAACTTTTTAAAGAATGTTGGCGTGGAAAGAGTTAAATTGCGTTCATCCCTTTTGATGTTTGCTTTCATTATCCTAAAGGAACAATTCTTACATCGGATATTCTCCCTAATATCATTCCAAACCCATTTAACGTTCTTTAAAACCAATTAATTCAAATAAATAATGTTTTAAAGTGAGAAAATAGCTTTAGCATTAATTAATTCACGGAGAAGATTGAAATCATGAGATGAGTCACCATGACCTCAAAAGTCATGCAAAGTAGCACACAAGTCATATACAATACTTTTATGATAGTCATGGCGACATTTTTTTTTTTTGTTGTTGTCATTTTGAAGTTTAATAGCCTCTTTTACTTCCCCTTAGCTATCACCTTTCGTTTGTCATTATATATTTAAAACAATTATTTTCTATAAAGCTGCTTTGAAACAATATGTATTGTGAAAAGTGCTATACAAATAAATGTGAATTGAACAATAATACATTAGTCAAAACCTAAAGCAATATTGACACTATAGATCATGTGAAAGCTTTGTTTTTCAATATAAATGACAGAGGAACAGTAATTTATTAATATGCATCAGGAATATTTATCAGAGTGATAAGATGTGTTCTTATGCATTTATTTTAAAATAGCGATGGTCCTTTCTCAGAACTAAAAACTGTTTAGATGGAAAGGGTCTAAAGCTGACTAGCTGACGATGCTACTGTAGCTTTATCCATTAATAGACACGCAACTTCCTTGAAAATAAATTCCAGCACAGCGCTACAACAACCCATAATAAAACGAGCCTTCACAATAGATAATGCTTTACAATTAACTCTGTTAGAGAGCTATATGCCAATTTATCTGTTAAATAAAATGCATTATTATTGGTTGAGTACGGCATCTCTGCATTTCTTTTACATTTCAAATCCCTCAGTTCTCGCCATCTCTGAAAAGACAAGCTAATGTTGGTTCTTGTTTTATTACGAGCTCTGTCGCGTTCTCTTTTTGCCTGCAGATTCTCCTCTGTTGGGCATTTGTTTAAAACGCATGATTCCCCGGAGGTCTGAGATTTAACGGCTCCATGTCAACCTTTCTCACACGTTGTGACAACTACGCCACTCCCACATCATACACAAAATACATAAAAATACGTCAAAGTAGCCGGAGAAACTTTTCTCAATTTACGGATATGACGAGACACGCACAGGTGAGGGACGCATGTACGCAATTTCCAGTGAAAACCATCCCGACAGGTCTAAAATATAAACATTTACCATAGTGAATCAGGGTAAGACAAAAACATGTTTTGGAGGAAGGATTGATGATGAATTAGTTCTTTTAATTCTGAACAAAAACACAGTGTACTGTAAAGCCTAACGCTCAAAATAAGTAATTGGTTTGAGTAGAGCCAACTTAAATTAAACAAATTAGTTCAATCAAATTCAATTTTATGTGTTTAGAACTTTCTTTTCCTTTTGAGCTCACAAAACTGCCACATTTTAAATAATCTGAATTGTTTTATTGTTTTGAGTTTTATGAACTTTTTTCTTTTAATTTAGACCAACTTTAACTGGGATTTCTATTTCCCATCATGCTTTGCCACGACACTCAAAAGGGCGAGTAAATGCTATAATTAAGTGTTATTTAATGTTTGTGTGCAAGATTAATGTTAAGTGGGTGATGTTAAATGTATTATATTGCTTTACTCAGCAAGTGCTATGCTATGCTAATGCCATCAAAGCATTGTTCTCTTACGAGAGGTTCTCTCGTATTGCGTAAGTTCCTTACGCTACGGGAAAGTATTCTTTCTTCGAGATTTCTGAAAAACCCAAAATTATCCTTAATTTTGTAACATTGTCAACGCAGTGCGGCAGCCTGGCAGACCATAGCAGGCTATTCCAGCGTGCTATTGGCTGCTCTGCTGGCAACTGCAGCAGCCTATCGGTGAGCCCGCGTGACGTGGCGACCAATGAGGGCGCTTCGCGCCCACCTGGCTTCATTTGCCTACAGGTGGGGCGTGGCCACGTGTATATAAGCAGGGCTCACGGGCTGCATATTCGATTTTCTTTTCTTCAGCGAAGCCCTTCGCATCGCTGGATCTGGAACCCGCCGCCGTGATCGTGCAGACGAGCAAGCAGAGGACAGCGCCTGGAGAAGCCGGCAGCATCGCGCCACCTTCAGCCATCCGTGCCTGCTCTGCTATCCGGCAGCATTATATCCTTTCATTGCACGTGTTCTCGCCGTTGCGTCACACGTTTCATAAAAGAGCACGAGCGTTTTTATCAAAACGCCTCGTTCCACCTGCGGCTCGTGCCACGTGCAGCTCAGCACCAGAGACCACCATGTGTCTGCGCTCTCTGTCTGGGCCGTGACCACGCCGCCGCCGCACTCCTCGCGGGCGAATGCCCCGAGTGTGAGGAACTCTCTATGTCGACCCTGCGGGCTCGACTCGAGCAGTTTTATGACGACATCACTCCGCTGTTCCCCCCCTCTGTTCAAGCCGCGCCACCGCGCCGCTTACAAGAGATGGTTGAAATGAACGGTCTCGGAGCGAGCCTCCTCCCCCTCTGTTCAAGCCGCGCCGCTTACAAGGGATGGTAGGAATGAACGGTCTCGGAGCGAGCCTTCTCCCCCTCTATTCAAGCCGCGCCACCGCGCCGCTTTCAAGGGATGGTAGGAATGAACGGTCTCGGAGCGAGCCTCCTCCCCCTCTGTTCAAGCCGCGCCACCGCGCCGCTTGCAAGGGATGGTAGAAATGAACGGTCTCGGAGCGAGCCTCCTCCCCCCTCTGTTCATGCCGCGCTGATGCGCCGCTTATATACAAGGGATGGCAGAAATGCACGGTCCTGCAGCTCTCTTTACGTTACAAGAGAGCTGTTCCACCCTCGCGCACATTTTCACATTTTCACATTTTCACATTTTCACATTTTCACGTGCGCGCGCCGCACTCACCGGGAAATTAACAGAGGGTGTTTTCGTCCCGCTGTGGCCGGACGAACCGCCATTCTCTAGCATTTCTCAGCCCCCTCTCCAGTTCAGGCGGCTGGAAATATTACTATTGCAGTAACGAGGCTGTCTTTTATGCACGCACGACTGCCAACAAGCACGAGGACGTACTGCTGTATGCTCGCGCTAACTGAACGCTATTGTGTCCCTCCCGGTAGCACAGTGGCAAAATCAGCGGCTGAAACGCCGGAGACCCGAGTTCGAGCCCAGCTCTCGCGGCAGATAAAAATGTTTTACAGCCCGCTTCCCCGGGCTCGCGGCCAGCTTTTCTTACATACAGAAAGCTAACTCGCACCACGTGGTGCTCGAGTATTTTTGGACGTCTATACATAAGGAGAGAAAAGACGGTTAAGTCCCGCTGCGGCCGGACCACCGTTAAAACTCTGTTTTTCCTGTCAGTCCCCACTCCTGTGGCTACTGCAGATGTTTTCCACGCAGCCTACGAGCCGGCGAACTCGCCCTCTCGCCTGTTTCCAACTGTAGCCCCTCCAAAGTCCTCCTAGCAGAGGGGGGAAGCGACGGTTAAGTCCCGCCGTGGTCGGACCACCGTCAAAACTCTTCTTCCTGTCAGCCCCCACTCCTGTGGCTGCTGCAGATGGCTCTCACGCAGCAAACGAGCCGGCAAAACTGCCCTCTCGCCTGTCTACAACCGCCGTTTTTATGACGAACCAGAGAAATCACGAAGTTGCCTTTTTTCTGGTTGCACGGCTCACGCCGTATGTGTTTTCAAATGCAGTAAACGTGCCCACTTTTGTGTTCACCCCTGCACCCAAGCACCACAAATCCCGTGTCTCTCACTCACATAAAGCGGCCACCGGCCGCTCGAGTGCTAGAGTTAGGTCACGTGTCCGCTTATTTGCGCCCACGCCTAATCACCACACGCGCTGTCACACAGCCACTCTTAACCGGTCATGTTCCACGCGTAAGAGTTGTGCCCGCTCAAACGCGCTCACACATTTTCGCGAACATTCTGCCCCCGGCGCCATGCGCCGCGCCACACACCATTTGTTCTCCGCCCAAGGTGGCCGGAACGACGAGTGTAAGGCCACACACAAGCCACTCCCTGCTCGAAGCGGCAGAGATACAGTGTGTAGGGCGGCCAGCCATCGCGAGCGATCGGCTGGCCCACAGCACAGAGAGCGCGCGCACTGCGCCCGCCCCTCCTATACAGGCCGTCGAACCCGCAAAGCGCGGCGTTTCGAGCCCGGAGGCCGTTCTATCCCGTGTGGCACACGCGAGAGCGTGGGAAGCCATTCCAGGTGTATCAGAATGGGTGCTGAAAACAGTGAAGCACGGCTACACTCTGCAGTTCGCTCGCCGCCCTCCGCGCTTCTGTGCGCGTACGGAGACGAGAGTGAGCGAGGAAGTAGCACATCTACTTCGAGCGGAGATAGCCACACTGCTGTGCGAAGGGGCTATAGAACCGGTTCCCCATTCTATGAGCGAGTCAGGCTTTTACAGCCGGTATTTTCTCGTGCCAAAAAGGGACGGGTCGCTCAGACCGATTCTGGATCTGAGGCGTCTGAACAAAGCTCTTATGAGAAGATCGTTCAAGATGCTTACGACCAAGCAGATCCTCGCGCATATTCGCCCGAGAGACTGGCTAATCTCCCTAGATTTGAAAGACGCATATTTTCAAATCAAGATAACGCCGCGTCACAGGCCATTCTTACGATTCGCCTTCGACGGCCAGGCTTATCAATACACCGTCCTTCCGTTCGGCCTGTCACTAGCACCCCGTACATTTACGAAGTGCATGGACGCGGCCCTCGCTCCCCTGAGAAGTCGAGGGATGCGAGTGTTGAACTATCTGGACGATTGGCTCATCCTGGCGAAGTCAGAGGCCGAGCTCCTCGCCCACAGGGCAATGCTGCTCAGCCATCTGGACAGCCTGGGGCTCACGGTCAATTGGACCAAGAGCTCATTAGTGCCCACGCAATCAACCTCATTTCTGGGTTTGAATCTGGACACTGTGGCAATGTCAGCCCGCCTGTCACCCCAACGCGCGCGCCAAGTTCGGCGCATGGATGCGTACTTCCGGCCGGGCAAAATCGCACCTCTCAAGCTCTTTCAGAGGATGCTGGGACGTATGGCCTCAGCTGCAGCTGTGCTCCAGCTGGGCTTAATGCGCATGCGCCCGCCACAATGCTGGTTAAACGCCCGAGTGCCTCACAGAGCCTGGGCGTCCGGAGGCTTCAGGATCAGAGTGACTCAGGGATGCGTTTCAGCCCTAGAGCCCTGGTTAGTAGCCGACTGGTACCAGCGGGGAGTGACGATGGGAGCCATCTCACACCGCAAGGTCATCTCGACGGACGCCTCCACCACGGGTTGGGGCGCCGTTTTCGAGGGCAGATCGGCCTCGGGCCTCTGGTCGAGCGGGGAAAAGCTCCTACACATAAACTGTTTGGAGATGATAGCGGTAGAGAACGCGCTCAAGCAGTTTCTCCCGCTTATACGAGGACACCACGTGTTGGTCCGGTCGGACAATACCACAGTGGTGCCCTATGTGAACCGGCAGGGCGGTGTCAGGTCCAGGTGTCTGGGCAATCTGACAGAACGCCTGCTCGTGTGGGCACACAGCTCGCTGCGCTCGCCACCCCCCTGGCCAGTTCCGCTGAGAGCAGACCTCCTCTCTCAAGCAGGAGGGTCAGTTTGGCATCCCCATCCAGAGCGTTGGTCTCTGCATGTATGGGTGACCAACGGATACCCGTTGACCTGCCCGAAGGGGTTATGAACACGATTTCACACTCTAGAGCCCCCTCGACGAGGCGGTTATATAGTTCTAAGTGGTCGGTGTTCACTGAGTGGTGTGTTTCCAAGGGATTGGACCCACAGCAATGTGGGGTCCAGCGGGTGCTCTCCTTCCTCCAAGAGCTTTTGGAACTGGGCAGGTCCCCTTCCACGCTCAAAGTGTATGTGGCGGCTATAGCAGCGTTCGCTCAGACGACGCTAGGTAGCACGCTAGGAAGGAACGAGCTCATCATCCGTTTCCTCAGAGGAGCCAGACGGATGAATCCCCCGCGGCCCCCATCGGTTCCTATATGGGATCTGGCCTTGGTCCTAGAGGCCCTGAAGGCCCATCCTTTTGAACCGCTCGAGACTGTGGAACCAAGGTTCCTTTCGCTAAAAACCGCGTTCCTGATAGCTCTGGCTTCAGTGAAACGCGTGGGGGATCTACACGCGCTCTCAGTGAGCCCGACGTGTATGGAGTTCGGTCCTAATGACTCTAAGGTCATTCTCAGACCGAGGCATGGTTATGTCCCCAAAGCGATTGGCACTCCCTTCAGGGCGCAGATTATCTCCCTCTCGGCTCTGCCAGCATCCGACGAGGGGGACGGTGGCAATATCCTCTGCCCTGTCAGGGCATTGAGGGTTTATGTCACACGCTCCGCCGCCTTCAGGCGTTCTGAGCAGCTATTTGTTTCGTTTGGTGGGCGCACTAAAGGTCTCGCCTCCTCGAAACAGACCCTTTCCAGGTGGATAGTGGACGCGATTGCAACTGCATACGCTTCCAAACACCTGCAGTGCCCGCTAGGTGTCAGAGCACACTCCACCAGAGGCATGGCCTCTTCGTGGGCTTGGGCCAGAGGGATTTCCATCCACGATATCTGTATGGCGGCAGGCTGGGCCTCCCCGTCTACGTTCGTGAGATTTTACAATCTGGAAGTTCCTGCCTTCGAAAGTGGCGAAAGTGTTACCAGTTCAATAGGGCTGTTGGTCCTGCCCAGTGATTCTGCGCAGACATAGCTCACATACTGGTAGTAAGTTTGGTACTAGGCTCATGTGAATTTGAAGGAGACCGGCGGTGCCGTTTCCTCATTTACGAGACGAGCTGTTGTGAGTTTGAAGGTGACCGGCGGTGCCGTTACCTCACTCATATAACAAAATCTTGTGAATTTGAAGGCGACCGGCGTTGCCGTTCCCTCATTCATGAGACAAGGTGTGGTGAATTTGAAGGAGACCGGCAGGTGCCGTTCCCTCATTCATGGGACAGGGTGTTGTAACCACCCGTTGTAACCACCCGTCAGTTCGAATGAAGTGTCTGTAGATGTGGTGGCCCGTTTTCCTTACCGGCCACCCTGCCCGAGCAGTGTTATGGTCCCCGGTTCCCTGGGATACATATGCTGTACGCGAGGCGCGCACGGCGTTGACAATATGTTCCCGTAGCGTAAGGAACTTACGCAATACGAGAGAACCTCTCGTAAGAGAACGATACTCGGTTACTTAACGTAACCTCGGTTCTCTCTAGAAGAGGGAACGAGTATTGCGTTCCTTGCCGTGCGCCCCGCGGGCTTTTACGCTTCAGAACTACGAAAACCGAATATGCAGCCCGTGAGCCCTGCTTATATACACGTGGCCACGCCCCACCTGTAGGCAAATGAAGCCAGGTGGGCGCGAAGCGCCCTCATTGGTCGCCACGTCACGCGGGCTCACCGATAGGCTGCTGCAGTTGCCAGCAGAGCAGCCAATAGCACGCTGGAATAGCCTGCTATGGTCTGCCAGGCTGCCGCACTGCGTTGACAATGTTACAAAATTAAGGATAATTTTGGGTTTTTCAGAAATCTCGAAGAAAGAATACTTTCCCGTAGCGTAAGGAACTTACGCAATACTCGTTCCCTCTTCTAGAGAGAACCGAGGT
This sequence comes from Romanogobio albipinnatus, assembly GCA_023566225.1. Lineage (NCBI taxonomy): Eukaryota > Metazoa > Chordata > Actinopteri > Cypriniformes > Gobionidae > Romanogobio > Romanogobio albipinnatus. The sequence continues at coordinate 20,679,397 of CM042247.1, forward strand.
TACGTTAAGTAACCGAGTATCGTTTTACCAATTAGCAGGGTACACTCTCAGTAAAAAAGGTACAAAAGCTGTCACTGGGCCGGTACCTTTTCAAAGGTTATACTTTTGTACCTAAAGGGTGCATATTGGTACCTTAAAGGTACATGTTAGTTCATAAAGTGTACATATGAGTACCTAAAAGGAAAGAAAATGTGTACTTTTTGAAAAGGTACCACCCCAGTGACAGTTTCTGTACCTTTTTTGAGTGTAGTATTTATTGAATTAGCTAGGTAAAGCTAGCCAAGTTTTACTAAAAATATTTAAGTTGATCATTTTAAATTTAAATGTATGTATTAGCTTACACAAATATTTGAAGTTAAGAGCAATTCAAATGTGTGAGTAAAAACAAACTTAATTTAAAAAAGGTGATGTTACGGATTGCCTGATTTCTTTTGTTGTTGATTTTTCTTTTTTTTTTTTTTTTTGTTAACAGTGTGGTTTGCAGTTTGTGCCTTAAAAAGGGACAGACTATTCTTCAGAAATGTACATTTTGTGTTTCACAGAAGAAAGAAAGTCATACGTTTAAAAAACAACAATAAAGTGAATAAATTATGCCAGATTTTTTGGGGGGCTGAACTATTTCTTGAAGTTAAGAAGAACATCACTTTTGGATGTGTTGTCTAATTTGACTTTTCATAGTAGAGACCTTTTGAGAAAGTCACACTCTGTCCACCACACAAACATGTTTTATTACGCCTTTCTGTTGACCTTAATGTCATGTACAGTTTGATTTACAAGTGACCTAGATCACATCTTCCAGCGGCTGTGAGCAGGGCTTCTTTGTTCCATGTGGGGGCTAGTTTTTAAATCTAAAAATAACACAGGGGTGAGTGGTTTCCATCCCCATGTCTCGCTGTCTCTGACTTTAAGATGGAGTGTTGATGGAAAATGAAAGAAAAAGATTAAAGAAAGAGAAAAATCCCCAAAATTTTGCAACACGTCAGATTTTAAATCATATATACTTAAAAAGATGTGACATTTCTCGTATTATTATTTATCAAGCTTCATCAGCATTTTTACATTAAATAATCCCTCAAAACATATCAATATTGGAATGTTTTCAGTATTACTCAAAGATAATGTTTTTAGACTGTCTGAATCATCGTCGTTGTATGAGTATATTTCTCATAGTGAGAGATGTCAGAGTGAAAGTACAGTCAAATTAGCATAGTGTTCAATGAATATTGATCTCAACTGACACTCTAAAGCACTTTTTAATGTAAGAATGCAATGTTAATCCCTTACAGAAAAAACACATGAACTTCACATGTGCAAAAACACATGTGGACACGTGATTTTGCACATGTGAAATTGAACATGTTAAAAGCACATGTGAAATATGTGGATCACATGTGAGCACATGCACATGTGAAACTGAATATGTTAACAGCACATGTTGAATATGTGGATCACATGTGAGCACATGCACATGTGAAATTGAACATGTTAAAAGCAAGTGGTATATGTGGATCACATGTGAAATTCATGTTTTTTTCTGTAAGGGATGAGTGAATTAAAAGTTTTATAACAAGTTACAATGATTTTTTAAAATTCATTTTTTATAAAGCACTATACAATTACGTTATAGCTGAAAGTGCTGAACAATAACGTAAAAATCCAAAGGACAAAAAAACAAACAAACATCATGATATTTTTTAAATATTTTAAAAAAAAAACATTACGCTTTTTTAACTTTTTTAATAAAAAATAAAGAAAATGGTAACACTTTACAGTAAGGTCCTACAGTATTAGTTAACATTGGTTAATGCATTAACTAACATTAATGAGCAATACATTTATTATGTATTAATCTTAATGTTAGTTAATAAAACACAACTGTTCATTTGTTAGTTCATGTCAGCTCAGGCCCATTAAATAATATTTAGATACAAACTTAAAGATCTATTGACAGAAATGCAATATAATATACATAAGTATGTTTTCAGTGGTGTATAAAGATCTTACATAAGGAACCATTATGTTTTTATTACCTTGGAATGAGCCATTTCTACCTACATTCACCGCAGGGCCCCTTACAGTGAAGTCGACCATTTTGCGCCGTCATGTTTCTACAGTAGCCCTAAACGGACAAAATTCTCTACAGAGCGCTAGTCACTCTCTGCTCTCTCCGACAATGACATTTTTGTCCTGCGTCGGCCACCGTAGCTTCTCTATGTGCTTCAAAAGGGAGGGCTAGATGCCGCTATAGTTTACACACTGCACCTTTAACAAATGAAACCTTATTGTAAAATGAACAGTGTAGTAAAGCTTTGATGTGGTGTAGGAAGGAAGAAGACGAGCCGTCAGGTTTAGGCACTAAAACAGGCTCGCCCGGTCGGGATCACTCAGTCACTGTTGGATTCTTCTATCACACCCATGTCAAGCATAGCCTCTAATTCTTCCTGAACCACTTTTTTCTTATGTTCAGGCAAGCGGTACGGCCGGCTGCGAACCACAACTCCCGGCTCAGTCTTAACGTGGTGCTGGATGAGATCGGTGCGACCAGGTAGGAGCGAGAACACGTCAGCGAACTCCGCTTGTAAATTTTTACGTCAGCGAGCTGCGAGGGCGAGAGGTGGTCTCCCCCCGGGGCCAGAGCGAGAGATTGAGGTTTTTGAACACTGTTGAGTGTAGCCATTTGTCCTAAATGCCCGGCCATAGGATTAGAATGAGCCGCCTGGAAAAGCATTTCCCGGCAGCTTTTAGGTACTAATAATTGGGTTGCATCCTGCTTTGACTGGGCGTCTTGGGTCACCCGATACAACCTATCCTTTAAAATACAAAAATAGGGATAAGAGAGCGGCTGGTCAGGCTGGAGGAGTTGGCCGTCGATGGAACGGACCTGATTAAACGCGTTTTTCAGCGACTCATCCCGGGACTGTTCCAGGGGAAAGTCATCGCGGTCTGTGAGAACGGGCATCTCCAGACCGCTCTGTTCCCCCTGAACGGCCCCCAGAGGTCCCGAATCCACCTCTCCCGACTGGGCAACCGTCTCTTTCCCCTTTACACATTTTCGCCATTTTCGCCGGAAGTGCGGGTTAACTGCCACCTCAACACTATGCGTTTGTCCCCGAAATTGAATATCCACGGGCAACAACGGATAGTTCACCACTTCCCCGTGCACACACCTCACCTTAACCATGCAGCGGTTATTCAACACCTTAGACCGAATCAGGCTTTGATGGATGGAGGTCTGGTTACAACCCAAATCCACCAAAGCCTGATAAGTAGCCCCCTCGATACTCACAGGTATCTGGTACAGGCCAGCTTGATTGGGGGCGGCTTGCGGCGCGTCGAGGACCCGAATCAGTGTCCCCACCTCCCTCACCGGACACCGATCGATGAAATGGCCGGGGTCCCCACAGCACCAGCAAGCTGGCCCAGGCTTCCTCACCGCTCTAGTGGCTGGCAGTGGGTCCTGTAATTGGCGTGGAGAGAGAGCGGGCATAGGGGAGGAGGGGAGGTGCCGCCGGTTCACCGGGACCGCCCGTTCTCCACCTTGGGGCTGGTCTAGGCGCCCACGCCCCTCGCGACCTGGGAAGGGGAACAGGTTTGGGGAGAGAAGGGGAAGGAACAGCAGGAGAGAGAGAGAGAGAGAGAGAAGCCGCTGGCAGGAGCTCGCCGACCCCGGTGCCTGCCACGATGTGGTCCTCCGCCAACTGGATGGCCTGGGTCAGCGATGTCGGGCGGTGGCACTGGACCCACTGCGAGGTCTTCTGAGGAAGCCGCGCGACGAACTGCTCCAGTACCACCTTGTCGATGGCTCCCTCGACGTTGCTTCCGTCGGCCATCAGCCACTTGCGGCATGAGTCCCGGAGCTGGTGCGCGAAGACAAAGGGCCGGCCAGAGTCGTCGAGGGTCAGGGTCCGGAACCGCTGGCGATGTTGCTCCGGACTCCGGCCGACACGCTGCAGGACGGCGCGCTGCAGGTCTTCGTAGTCCAGGAGGTTCTGGACTGGCAGTTGGTGGGTGGCTGCCTGCGCCTCCCCAGACAGCAGTGGCCGGAGCCGCATTGGCCAGTCCGACCTGGGCCACCCCCGGGACTCGGCGGACCTCTCGAAGAGGTCGAGGAACGCCTCCGGGTCATCCTCCGGTCCCATCTTCAAGAGGCCGATGGTAACGGCCGAGTCGGTGTTACACGGGGGGGTGGCTGGAGCCTCCCGGACGATCCAGCTCCGGAACAGCTCGCGGTCTTCGTGCTGGGCCCAGATGAGGGCCACGAAGCGTCGATCCTGCTCCGCCCTCACGGCCAGCAGGTCGTCATGGTTCTGTTGGTGAAGACCAGCGAGCGATTGTACGAGGTCCGCAAGCGGCGTTTTTGGCAGGGTCTCCATCGCGACAGCACTCTTCTTCCTTCCCGGGTTTCGGCACCAGTGTAGTAAAGCTTTGATATGGTGTAGGAAGGAAGAAGACGGGGTCGGCTTGACTGAGACTGCACTTTATTGATCTTTACGATCCTCAATACTTGTTCAAGCGCTCGGCGCATTCAACTCAAACTCATAAACTTTTCCAATCACTCGTAGTTCAAACTCCAAACTCTCTCTCAGCATATAACCTCAGCCGTGTGTGCGTGTCCGTGTCCGTGTCCGTGTCCGTGTCCGTGTCCGTGTCCGTGTCAGTGTCAGTCCTGCACTCTCTCTCCCATCTCTCTCTCTGCTGCAGCTTATAAGCAGTCTCTCCAGCCAATTACTGCAATCAGACACAGGTGTTATTAATTTGCACTTGACCTACTTACCAACCGCTCGGCCCTGCTCTCTCTCTCCCGTTATAGACCTCGCAAAACCACGCCCCCTCCGCCACAAACAGAAACATATATTATGATCTTCTTTCCTTTCTATCAGTTTTTTCTATCATTGTATTATTCTACTCACAGGCTAATTACAATATAAATATATTAAAAAAGCTTTGAAGAATTTAACATCATACTGCCTGATAATCTGTAGTCTTGTCCTCAGGTTTAGGCTTGTATTTTTGCCTGAGGCACGTTTCCAACTGTCAAACACGGCAAGATGTATTGGCTGCTTGCGTATATATCCGTGGTTAAATAACCAACTGAAAACATACTTGTTACATGAGCGCAGTTTATTATGCTTATCGACAGTGCCAAGAAATGTTATTGAATCATAAGTCAGTATTTCTTTGTGATGGTATAACAGATTTAGCACTAGGCCCGAAGAGAAAGACTAAACAGTCCGTATATTGTGTAAAGCTCTGAAGACCACTGGTTCAGCTGAAGACTAACGGTGCATTCCAGTGAAAACAGTCAAACCAGAACCAGCCCGCTTCATTCCTGCATTACATTTCATTGCTTTTTCACTGCGCCTGACATGCAGGCCTCCCAAGAGGGAAAACCATCCAAAGGTTGTTTGGATATTTAATTTAAGGCAGGGACTTTGCAGGAAAGCAGGCTGTAAAATCCCTCTCCAGTTGTATTGTTCAAACTCAAACATATTTTAAATTCCCCCAAGTGGACGAGGCTCCTTACAAAAATAAATCAGTACAGCGCATGAGTGAAAGCTTTATTTTAGTGCTCTTTTAACTTCCCTCTTTAGCGAGGTGTGTGGTGTTGATGTTGGATCAGGTTTTGTCATTACAGGTGCAATGGTAGTACGTTGCATCTGACTGTCAAGTGGTAAAAGCGTCAAATTGTTCACCCCCCAAGGTTTACCCAGGCCATCCAGAGCGCAGGGCGTTACTGCTGGAGACTTCCTTAACGTGCACATTCCAGACAGCGGCCCTTTTCGCTTTCGTACAGCCATTTCACATTGTTTTCTCTAAAAATATTCAAGCTGCTGCGTTTGTACAACTTAGGTCAAGGAGGTCTACATATACCATTTAAAGGTTTGGTTTTTACCCAAAAATAAAAATTACCCCATGATTTACTCACCCTCAAGCCAGGTGCATATGACTTTCTTCTTTCAGACGAATACAATCAGAGATTGTATAAATAATGCCCTGTCTCTTCCAAGCTTTATAATGGCAGTGAATTGAGGATTAGATTTTGAAGCCCAAAAAAAGTGCATCCATTCATTATAAAAGATATCCACACGGCTCCGGGGGGCTTAATAAAGGCCTTCTGAAGCGAAGCTTGGATGATTTTGTGTACTAAAAATATCCATATTTAAAAATTTTAAAAGTAAAATAACTAGCTTCCAGCAGACAGCTTACGCAAGTTGACTTACGGCAAAAGAGTCCCTTTCATAAAAATGATTCTTGAGTAGCAAATCAGCATTTTAATGATTTCTGAAGGATCATGCGACACTGAAGACTGGAGTAGTGATGCTGAAAATTCAGCTTTGCATCACAGAAAAAAATGCATTCTAAAATATTAAACATTTGATGTTATTTTGAATTTTAATAATATTTCACAATTTGGTAACACTTTACAATGAGGTTCCATTTGTTATCATGAACTAACAATGAAAAAAAAAACCCTACTTCTAAAGCATTTATTAATCTTAGTTAATGTTAATTTCAACATTATTAACTTTTATCTGTTATACTGTTTAATGAACCTGAGCTGATATGAATTAACAATGAACAGTTGGAGTTTCTTAACTATGATTAACAAAGATTAATACTGTAACAAATGTACTTTTCATAAGTTATGCATTAACTAAGGTTAACTAATGGGTGTTAACCACAATTTTACTGTATTTCTTATCAAATAAAAGCAGCCTTGGTGAGACTTTTTTCAAAAACAAAAACAAATTAACCCCAAACTGTTGGACCACAACACTTAATCAAGGTATGACAAACAACACGTCAAAGCATGGATATTTATGAAAAATTGACGCAAATTGTTTTCATGTGTGTTTAAGTTGACATTTACATTGACAGAAAGTGGAAGGATTCAGATGTATTTGCGCAGAGGCGTAAAAACCGTTACAGGAAGTTAAAAACGATGCTCTGTCTAAACCATCAAAGAGCGGCTTTCACAGGAACACAAGTGTAATCAATGGATTTTTTTTTGTTTGTTTCTTATTACTGAATGTCTCATATCAGAATGCATATGTTTAGCGTTTAGAGGCTAGAAAAAAAAACCCCTCACAGTCAATCATGCAGACTGTCTCCATTCAAGCTTACGGGGACACAGGTGTGCGGATGGTGGCGAAGAGGAAACCACAAGCTCTGCAGACGCAGAAGTTACACAAATGAAAGAAATTCATTTAAATGCTAGTGGCAGTGGCAAAAGTTGACATCTGGTTTAAAGGTCTAAAACTTGTTATTGTGGCAGTTTTTTGGGTGCATTGGGAATCAAGAATACAGCCTGGCAGCTGTTGTACGTCACTGATGGCACATTTTGCGGTTGAATGTCACCTCGTGCTGTTTTTTCTATTTGAGTAGATGTGAAAATTGAACATACAGTACGTGCAGGAAATGACTCAATTACTCATATTTGCATATACCTTTCCCCTCTCAATTCTGTTTATCATGGAGTTTGGTTAAAGGGGTCCCACACAGACTGTGATGTTTAATTACAATCAGAATTAGGGACAAGAAGTTCATGCATTAACTAACACAAACTAACAATGAGCAATTATTCCTATAGCATTTATTAACCTTTGTTAATGTTAGTTAATACAAATGTTCATGTTAGTTCACAGTGTATTAAGTAAGGTTAACATATACAACTTTTGATCTTATAATGTAGGATTAGTAAATGCTGATATTAACATTAAAGGTGCAGTATGTAATATTGAAAAGCTAGTGGTTGAAATGGGTACTGCAGTCCAAATTTGACGCCAAGGCTTTTTAAAATGTGAAATTTGTTCGCTGGCTTCCAAAGTGCTAATAACTGGCTGTAGCATTTTTTTTCTAAGAAACAAGTATGGGAACTAAATAACTGCAAACATATTATGGTATTTTTATGCTTTACTTCAGTAAAAAAAAAAAAAAAAAAATCATTAAACAACTTTATCTAAGATTAAAAAATGCAGAAGTGTTGTAGCCTACAGTCAATGTCAAGAAATGAAATGTTATTGTAAAGTGTTACCATTTTTTGTGTATATAATTGAACATTCTTATTATCATCTACTTTGTTTTCAAACAAATTGAAATATTAATGTGATTTGATTGGTTGAGCGCAACATTCAACGGACAAATATGTTTGTACAATTGATAATAATGATATGGTCTGATATGTCATGTGTTGTTGTTCATCTGAGTTTTATTTTCCAAATTTGAAGCCAAGGACCAGATGATTTTTATTATGTCCTGATATGGAAAACCACGGAATTCAATAGGGTGTCCTTTCTTTTTCACATGACTGTGTTTGTGTGTATACCGATCAGGCATAACATTAAGATCAGTAAAGTGAATAACACTGATTATCTCTTCATCATGGCACCTGTTAGTGGGTGGGATACATTAGGCAGCAAGTAAACATTTTGTCCTCAAGTTGATGTGTTAGAAGCAAGAAGAATGGGCAAGTGTAAGGATATGAGCGAGTTTGACAAGGGCCAAATTGTATCAGTGGTCAGTATCTATCAAAAGTGCTCCAAGGTAGGAACAGTGGTGACCAATTAGCACCAATATATATATATATATATATATATATATATATATATATATATATATATATATATATATATATATATATATATATATATATAATCATGTGAAAAAAGAAAGGACACCCTCTTGAATTCCATGGTTCCTGGCGCAACCTGGGCAACTTGCAGTCATTGGGTCCTATCATACACCCAGCGCAATGCGACATTAGTGTTTTTTGCTAGTTTCAGCTATTTTGACACAGTTATCATTTTCACATCCAGTGCCCACATTGTTTAAATAGCAAATGCACTCACGCCAAAAGTGTGTTCAGGCGCATTGTTGGCGTGTTGCTATTTTGAGGCAAGTGAAAACGACTGCGCCATTGACCAACTAAAGTCATTAGCGCAGTATTTTTGGTGTTATTTAAAGGCTGCATTTGTAATATGCGCACATCAGCACACAAACAAGCCAAATATTAAAAATAAAAGGATTACAATATAAAATATTATTATTGTGTACGTAAAGATAAAAATGCCTACATGTCATAATGGAAAGTCATTGCATTGCAGAATTACCTATTTGCAGCAATGACGAATGAAATTGGCTAATTATTTAACCAATCGCAATACACTGTATTTAAACTGACTCCTCAGATTTAGGGTGTCTATATTCTGTCATGTAAATAGCAATCCACCATGGTGCAAGCACAACTGACTTGTAAAGGGAATGGGAGATGACTCTCTGATTGGTTCATTGCATGTTACGCCCAAAACACACCCATGACTCATTAAGAGACTAGGGACAACCCTTTTAGACCATGCGCCTGACGTGACTGCCATTTTTCCCGTCGTTAAACTAGCAAAAGTGGATTCGGACACGCCTGAAGTGCACCTGCGCCATGCGCTTTAGACCATGTGCTTAGGTCATTAAAATAGGGCCCATTGAGTTGACCATGAACTCCTCTGTATACCAAAGTATTATAGAGTCAAATGTGAGGCCATCTGCCCAACAGCTAAACCTTGGCGAAATTGGGTCATGCAACAGGAACACCAGCAAATCTACAAAAGAATGGCTGAAAAAGAAAAGAATCAAGGTGTTGCACTGGCCCAGTCGAAGTCCAGACTTCATCCTTGCTGTGGCAAGAGCTGTGCATAAACAAATGCCCACAAACCTCAATAAACTGGAACAACATTGTTCAGAAGAGTGGGCCAAAATTCCTCCAGAACGATGCGAGAGACTGATACAGTCATACAGATGAATACTTCAGTTTATTGCTGCTAAAAGTGGATCTACAAGCAATTTAATCATAGGGTGTCCTTAGTTTATCACCCATGGCTTTTCCATTTTGGCTTTATTTTTGTTAAATAAATAATGACATGGTCTGATATGTCATGTGTTGTTGTTCATCTGAGTTTTATTTCTCCAAATTTTAAGACTTGCCAAGGACCAGATGATTTTTTATTATGCCCTGATATGGACAACCATGGAATTCAATAGGGTGTCCTTTCTTTTTCACATGACTGTGTTTGTGTGTGTACCGATCAGGCATAACATTATGACCGGTAAAGTAAATAACACTGATTATCTATTCACCTTGGCACTGTTAGTGGGTGGGATATATTAGGCAGCAACATTTCGTCCTCAAAGTTGATGTGAAAGAAGCAGGAAACATAGGCAAACATAAGGATTCGAGCGAGTTTGACAAGGGCCACATTATGATGGCTAGACGACTGTGTCAGAGCATCTCCAAAACTGCATCTCTTGTGGGGTGTTGCCGGTCTGCAGTGGTCAGTATCTATCAAAAGTGCTCCAAGGAAGGAACAGTGGGTTCACCCGGTGACAGGGTCATGGGCAGCCAAGGCTCATTGATGCACGTGGGGAGTGAAGGCTGGCCCGTGTGGTCCGATCAAACAGATGAGCTACTGTAACTCAAATTGCTCATGTTCAGAATACACAGTGCATTGCAGTTTGTTGCCTATGGGGCTGCATAGCCGCAGACCAGTCACCCCTGTCCACCGCCGAAAGCGCATCAGGACCACGGAGCAATGGTGGCCTGGTCTGATGAATCACATTTTCTTTTACATCACATGGCCGGGTGCGTGTGTGTCGCTTACCTGGGGAACACATGGCACCAGGATGCACTATGGGAAGAAGGCAAGCTGGTGGAGGCAGTGTGATGCTTTGGGCAATGTTCTGCTGGGAAACCTTGGGTCCTGTATCCATGTGGATGTTACTTTGACACATACAACCTACCTAAGCATTGTTGCAGACCACGTACACCCTTTCATGGAAACAGTGTTCCCTGGTGGCTGTGGCCTCTTTCAGCAGGATAATGCGCCCTGACACAAAGCAAAAATGGTTTGAGGAGCACAACAAGTTTGAGGCGTGGCCTTGGCCTCCAAATTCTCCAGAACTCAATCTAATCGAGCATCTGTGGGATGTGCTGAACAAACAAATCCGATCCATCAAGGCCCCACCTCACAATTTACAGGACTTAAAGGATATGCTGCTAACATTTTGATGCCAGATACCACAGCACATCTTCAGGGGTCTAGTGGAGTCCATGCCTCGATGAGCCAGGGCTGTTTTGGCAGTAAAAGGGGGACCAACAAAATATTAGGGCCATAATGTTATGCCTGATCGGTGTATACAGTATAAGTAGGATCATTAACAGTTAAATGGATAGTATCTGCATAAATGTTGATTTAATTTTGCAATCATTTATTTATTTTTCATTTATTACATTTATTTATTACATTTCCTTCATATTGGTCTTTAAAAAAAAGAAGAAAAATTCATTGGGAAACTACTGGAAATCTCCTTTAGGAAGGTTGGAGAAACTGCAAGCGTTTATAGAAAAGCATCAGCTTCACGTTTGATCTGACAGCTGCACAACAGTGTTGTTTGTTGTTAAAAACCCCACGTGGTTTACTATCACACCTATAGCTTCCAGTGCTGACATTACTGTAAGGAACGAGGAAAAACAGATGACAGACGGCAGCAACATATGTAAATTCAAACATGAAACTTTTGACCCCTACACTCATATTCTGACAGCAGCAGCTGAAACCCTGTCACACATCAAACCGTTGTGAGACACTTTCCTGGTTTTTCAACCACACACATAGGGAATATCTGCATATTTGCCCGGTTTGAGTCATACGGGCAACTTTTAACTCTTTGTGCACTTCCTGGCAGATGGGTTAGGGGTAAGCCCTGATAGAACCAGAAGATGAATCAGAAAACTAGTCACCTATGAGGTTGTTTTCATGAGGTTGACCTGATTAATGTACAGAGTGTCTTTTCTCACCCTAAAGAGCACAAATGAGGAAACGTGCATTTCTGTAAGATGCAAATCCGCTTTCCCATTAATGATTGTGAGGACGGTTGATTAGTTTGTCAGGGATGATTCATTTGTTCTGATATATATCTGTGTAAAACCTACACAACTGAGATCATGAGTAATGTTCATTAAAACAGCAGGAGAGGTTAAATTCACATTCACAGGATTCCTGGTCACACAACAATCGGGAAGTGCAGAACTGCAGCTACAGGGCCATCTAGTGGGGTCCAACGGCCCACAAGTGAAAATTATTCTGTTTTTCATTTACCTTATAGTTGTATTTAAATTACTTACAAATAGCACTACTGTTCAAATGTTTGAAGTCAGTATGTTTTTTTTTCCCTTAAACATAAAAATAAATTAATACTTTTATTCGGCATTTGGTTTATGCTTGCTTTAAATTGATCCAGAGAGACACTAAAGACATTTATAATGTTATGATTACAAGTCATTTAAATTCACAAGCATAAGCACAACTGTTTTCAACACTGATAAAAACGAGAAATGTTACTTCAGCACCAAATCAGCATATTGGAATTATTTCTGAAGGATCATGTGACGCTGACTGGAGTAATGATGCTGAAAATTTAGCTTTGTCAGCAAAGGAATAAATCAGATTTTAAAATATATTCAAATAGAACACATTGTAGAATACATTGTAATAATATTTGACAATATTTTGGGTGTGCATGAGACCTTTTCAAGAGTTGAATAGAAAAATGAACATACATTTTAGAATGTAGCAGTATTTAGTTTCTACAAGAAATAGTACAGAATCTAAAATATTTCTTCATTTTACACCATAATTTGTTGATGATATTGAAATTGAAAATGATATTTTATTTCCAAGTAAAATGAGTATAATGTATATAATCTCTATATAAGAGTATCATAGCTACTGATTTCTTAGGAATGCTAAATTGTATTTCAGCATTTACATTAATCATTACATAATACTAAACAAACTAATCAAATAACCGTAATGAAAAACAGACACTCAGCTCATTAAAATAATATCAGTGTTACTTCCTATAATATTCAAAGATAATTAGCATGTAAAGATTTTGAAAAAATTTTTATAAAGAAAGGGAAAACAAAACTGAAAAAATAAATAAATGTGAGAATCCATAAAAAAATAAATGAAAATAAAAAATCTGAAATTAAACTGCGCAAAAAGTTTTCAGACATCTCAGCAACATTTCCTGGCAGTAACACGCAATATGGTTACAACAAAATATAAATTCCTCTGACAAAGCGAGGCCCCCTCGAAAGCAAAATGCTGGGAAACTCTCTTAGATGTGCCATTAGAAGGCCTTTCTGAACCTGTACATTTCTCATATCCCACCCACAACACTGACAACAGTCTGCGAGAAATGGGAGGCATGAGACTGATATGTGGGATTGTCAGACTTCCCTATCTGGTTTTACCATCTCAGCAATTTTGCATTTGTTTCACAACACACACACACACACACACACACACACACACACACACACACACACACACACACACACACACACACACACACACACACACACACACACACACACACACACACACACACACACACACACACACACACACACACACACACACACACACACACACACACACACACACACACACACACACACACACACACACACACACACACACACCTTGTTGTTTGGACCAGTACACTACGTTTCAGAACATTGAAAACCCTAAAGCGCACTTTTTGTACTGGCAATGAAGTGCTTTCTCTGGTTTTCCCATGTGTAAATCTACTCTACTTAGAACTTCTGCTAACTCAGTCTGTGACATCATCAGTGGTGCAAGCCATTGCAGCATATATGATGTCAGAAGTGAGCTTTTCATCTCAGCATTGTCATTTACCATACATTCAAACCCACATTTACCAAACATCCATGCCCACAGTGGTTTACGCGGCCTCTGAAAGACTTTTTCTTTCTCTACAAGACTGGGAATTTGAAACTTTTTTATAAAATTTGCGCTGTAGTATGTGTGAAATTGTTGCTAAATTGTAACTTGCTGATAAGTTTAATATTTACAAGGTGTTATTGTGCGAAGTGTGGGAATATGTGATTCATTCTGCTCGGTTTAGTTCTCGCTCACAGTCATCAGGGCGGGAAGTCAAACCATAAGTCACTTCTGGTGAATGCTTCCAATGTAAACAGCCATAGCCCTGTTGGAAAAATGTCAGCTGACAAATAAGATGAGATGATATTCTGCCTCCGAGACTTGTGGTTTCAATGTTGTGAAGATATACGTTTGTGTATGTGAGCGCGCTCGCATGCACATACGGCCGCCCGTGGTGATGTGAAACTGCTGAGAAGATATTCCAGGAAATACGAGCAGATACATCACGTTTAACTGTGACTCATCTGTCCACTAGTTTTAAGTATTGAGATTATACTGACTGAGATCTAAAGATTTGTCAAATGTTTAACGAAGCTGATATCATCCAAACGCAGTTTATCTTCAGACACAGCTCAGTTTTTGTTAAATTTAGTCCATTTACTGAATAAACAGTACTCAGATAAAAGGCTTTTGTCAATTAGCATTTAGGCTAGTGCATGACTAGCTTCACAACTTCACAACTGCAGCCATTCATGGTCTTTTAGGCCATTCAAATCCTAATTTGCTTTTAGATGAAGGGAATAAGGCAGTGTCAACAGAGACAGGTAGGCCTACTGTATTTGGTCTTCATAAATGCCATATATGTTAGGCTACATTAGGATATATGACTTCAGAGTGACTATTATTTGTCTAAAGAGAGACTGTGATACCAGGAGGAGACAGCAGAGGGCACTGATGCTCTTTCTCTTGTAGCACTAGGAAAAAAACAGCTCTTGGGAATTCCACTGCAGATGTATGGCACATTTGACTTATACCTACTGTAAGCACACATGGAATCCACATAATTAGAACACCTGTTATTCAAAATTTTTATCCATTCATCATCTCTGTGAGTGCTTGTTTATTAGTAGGATTTTTGCTCACTTGACTGTTTCCAGGTAAAAAAGTCATAACAGTCATAACAATTGATTTAGTGTTTTTAAATACATTCTATAGAATTTCATGTATTTCCCTTCAACGTTTACATATAAAGTAAGTAAAATTAAAGTCTCCATTTGGGTCTAGTTATATAACTAACAAATGATTACTTAAATGACACTAAAAATGTTATTAAAATAAAAAACAAAATCAAATGAGAGACTACTAAAACTAAACCTGAAAATTTTTTTTTTATTAAAGCTAAATAGAGATATTTAAAATAAACAAAAAACAAATAAAAATGATGAAAGATTACTAAAACTAAATGTAACACTTTACAATAATGCCTCATTTGTTAACATGACCTAACACTGAGCAACATATTTTTACATAATTAATTAACCTTTGCTAATGGTAGTAATAAAAAGGATTATATTCACGTTAGTTCACAGTACTTTACTAATGTTAACAGATACAACTTTTGATCTTAAAAATGTATTTGTAAATGCTGATTCTAACATTAGCTAGGATTATTAAAGGCTGTAGAAGTAACGTTTATTGTTAGTTCATGTTAAAGATAGATACACCTGTTAAAAATGCAAGCATTTTGAGGGAAGAACAGTGTTTTGGTTGTGCTTCAGCTCTGCGGATGAAAATGTTTATCCTCCTGGTCATAAAACATTTACCATTAAGCTTAAGATATATAACCAGTTTAGATGGAAAGGATCTCAAGCTGACTAGCTGAAGACGTCACTGTAGCTTTACCCATTAAAAGACACAGTACTTCCTTGAAAATAAATTCCAGCACAGCGCTACAACAACCGTAATGAAATGACCCTTCACAATAGATAATGCAGTAAACTCTGTTAGAGAGCTACATATGGCAGTTTAACAGTTCAATAAAATACCGTACTCATCTGTTGAGTAATAAAAATGGCATCTCCACATCGCTTTTACATTTCAAATCCTTCAGTTCTCGCCATATCCGAAAAGCAGAGCCAATGTTGATTCTTGTTTTATTACGAGCTCTGTTGCGTTCTCTTTTGGCCAGCAGACTCTCCTCTGTTCTAGGGTGACCAGACGTCCCCGTTTTCCGGGGACAGTCCCGGTTTTTTTTGTTCTGTCCCCGACTCGAGCTGTCCCCAGAAATTACAGCTCGTTCAAAACAACCCGCAGATATATTGCAAAAAAGGCGCCCAACCAACATACAGCAGCTTGCTGGTTATAGGAGCAATCATGTAGTGATTATTTTCACCAGCAGACTCTACTTGGTCGTGCACACGTGTGCCTTTGTAATGTTAACAAATGAAATGTTATTGTAAAGTGTTACAACTTTAACCTAAAATTAAAAATATAGATAAAAGCTAAAATGATTAATAAATGACTGGCATTTACTAAAATTACTTTATTTGTTCTGTAGAACACAAGAGCTTTTGAACACTTGTTGATTTGCAGGGATGGATGATTTAGCTGTGAGGAAAATTCTGAGCACATTGGATTTGAGTTCAGTTCGACTTGAAGTTCCCCAGACTGCTCATCCTGCTGAGAGACTCGGCAGGCCTGTATTTTACCTTTTGTTCTATCAGTCTGTTTTGTATGGGGTCTGGGCTTACATTCAGACAGTGTAAAATGTTTCCTGTGAGCTCAGCAGCCCTCTCTATTTTTAATGAAAAGGTGAATAAGAATATATTGTATTGCTTCCATCTCCTTCAGTGATAACAGCCAAGTAATGTTTTGCATGATAATTCGACAGTATTTTTTAAGGAAAGAAAGAGGCGCCTGATCTTTTTACTCAGTGGAGAACCATTAGATATTTTCTAAAAAGTTGCAATGGCTTAATTGTGTATGAAAAAGAAAAAAACTGAATGAGCTAAAAGCCTATTGAGTTCTAATTTAGTGTTTAGAATGGGAAGTATTTAATTATGTTTCAAGAGCACGTATTAAAATACGTTCAGCAAACAAACCAAACTATTTCAAGCCATCAAATGATCTAAACCTGCTTTAATTTAGCAAGACATGTGTTTTACACTAAGCAGTACGTGCCACTGGCACCTCAGAATGCTAAAGCTCCAAGAATCGGGCCATTAATTTGTATAATACTTTAATATTCAGCCTGCTATTGCAACACAATCTAATGGCAATTCATAAATCTTATGCCAAATTGGTGTCTAATTCGTGTGAATTTCTACTTAATAAGATCTGCCCCACTGATGGTAGGGGTTTAGGGGTGGACCTTTATGCTCTCTTTTTTCCTAAAAACACATACATTTTCATACAAATCACATTGTATGAGTTCATACAAATTCGCCACCAACTTGTAAAAACACAAAATAGTTACAACTGACCATGAGAATCTAAATCGCTGACAATAAAGGCAAATTCATTTAGCACTGCCTTTAAGTGCCTTGAAACAGTGCGTGGGAAATATCGAATAGCTCCTCCCTTTTTAAAAATAGCCAATAGCATTTTGTTTATATTACAATACAGACTCTGGACCGGAGCAGACTGTGTGCGCTGCGGTAGTTTGACACTAACATAAAATCAGACTTCATTCACCCCAATGGAAAGTATATTTACACTGTCTGAATCGTTCCCTATCCCCTATATAGTGCACTATGTGCCATTCACCATGTATAAAATAGTAAATGTGTGAACAATTTCACTCACAGCTTCAGTGTCTATATAATATAGGGGGCGGGATGCTTCAGATTCTAGAGAGCATTTGATTGGACAGAAAATCTGATGAGAAGCTGAAGTGCAGAGTGATTAGATTAGATTAGATTAGATGCAACTTTATTGTCATTACACAAGTACAAGTACAAGGCAACAAAATGCAGTTTAGGTCTAACCAGAAGTGCAATAGCAGCAAGTGCAGGATATACAATGGTTGCGTAAGTGCAGGACATGGATATGTACTGAATATATATAAATATGTTTAAATAGAGAGATGGTTATTACTATAAACAGAATTTACAGGCGAATATGTACTATGAATATAATATACAGATGGCTATAACTTTAAACATAATTTTAAAGTTAGAGGTATACAATAATATGTTAGGCTAATATGAGGAATAGCAGTGGATTAGGGTAGTGCAATAAATTATGGACAGAGCTATCCGAAAAAAAGTGTAGAAGTGCAGTGGAAAGTGGTTGCATATTGCAATTAGAAGTACGGTGCAAAATGCAAATGTAAACATTAGGTACTATAAATACAGTCGGCAGTGCAAATGAGCATAATCCAGTTAAGATATGGTGGTGCAAAATGCATAAGTAAACAGTTGTTGCTGTAATAAACAGTCGGTAGTGCAAATAACAAGTGAAGGCAGATGTGAGGTAGGAGAGTTAGCAGTTTATGAGGGAAGTGGATCAACGGGGGTTTGAGTTCAGCAAAGAGACAGCTCTGGGGAAAAAACTGTTCTTAAGTCTGCTGGTCCTGGTCCGGAGGATCCTGAAACGCCTGCCAGAGGGCAGGAGAGAAAACAGTCTGTGGGCTGGGTGAGAGGAGTCCTTGAGGATGCTGCGAGCTCGATGCAGACAGCGTTTCCTCTGGATGTGCTCGATGGCAGGTAGTGGAGTCCCTGTGATGCACTGGGCAGTTTTCACCACCCGCTGCAGTGCCTTGCGCTCCGCAACAGAGCAGCTCCCATACCATACTGCGACACAGTTGGTCAGGATGCTTTCTATTGCGCAGCGGTAGAAGTTCACCAGGATAGCCGTGGAGAGCTGATTCTTCCTCAGTGTCCTCAGGAAGAAGAGGCGCTGGTGAGCCTTCTTGACCAGGCTGGAGGTGTTGGTCGTCCACGACATGTCCGCCGAGATGTGGATCCCCAGGAACTTGAAACTGGAGACACGCTCAACAGCCATTCCATTGATGTGGATGGTGTTGTGTGTGCATCTTGACTCTTTCCTGAAGTCCACGATGAGCTCCTTCGTTTTGGTGGTGTTGAGGAGCAGGTTATTATCAGCGCACCATGTGGCCAGGTGCTGGATCTCCTCCCTGTAGGCAGTCTCATCGTTGTTGCTGATGAGACCAATCACCGTAGTGTCGTCAGCAAACTTGACGATGTCAACTTGACGATGACGATGTCATCAAAATCACTGATCCATGTTGGCAGAAGTGAGAGACTGTAAGTTTTGAATGCTTATTAGGCGTAGGAAAAAAAATTATGCATTGTGATTCTTGATTCTGAGAATTTTTTACCGCAGATGCGCGATGGTGCTACGTGTGCTCACCCACATTCAGCTTGCTTCCAATTCCTCACACAGACACCACTTGAACCTTCCATAAAATCATCTTTCATAAAGTTCAGAAAGGTTAAAGCGAATTAAAAGGACATTCGCGGGCTTCATTGCACAGGAAATGCGTGAGAAACACGTGCATGGCTTGATGTTACGCTTGCAGTGGGCGGACTCTCCCACCAGTATTTTCCATACACATGCTTTATGAAGGCATAATTTATGTTGTTTAGAATGCAGTGGGCTTATATATTAAAAATATGACACTCACTGACAAAAGGCTGCTTTCAATTTAAAATGCTCATGTGCATCTCAAAATACATTTATGATGCAAGATTAATATAAAACAGTCAGTTATGTTTTAAGGGATTAAACAGACAGGACAAGAGATCTGTGCATTAGTGTGAATGCAGCTTATCTCCTGCTGTCTTATGTCATCAGTAATAATCAAACAACAGTAAAGCTGAGAAAGAGTAAAATCACACTCAGATAAACGTTCAGATATTCTTAAATACTGAAAGCACTTTGTTTATTGCTTGTAACGTTTTTTTGTTCCTCTTTATTATTTACTACTTGCTTTTATGTTTTGAAGCTATATTAGTTTATATAGTTAAATTTCTTAGCATACAATTGTTTTAGTTTAATTGTTTAATTTGTACTTATTTAAAAAAGTGTTAATAATTGCATATGTAATTAAATAAAAAAAAGATTTTTAAGATTTTCAAGTCAGTAAACTAATTTATAAGAAAACAAATTATTAAGAATAATTTTGGCTACTCCCAGAATCGGAATTAGATCAGATCATGAGGTCGGTGAAGATTCCCACCCCTAATGCTTACATCTTCTAAATGCAAATTTTGTCAACGTTTTGGAGCACATTAGCTTATAGATAACAGTGAGGCTAACATATTCATACTAAAAGCCTAAAAACTTCCTCAGAATCCTCTGGAGAACCTCTGGGCTTCTTAATAAAAGGCTGGTTCTCTGAGGAACTTACAAGACGAAACCCTAAAGTTCTGCAGGAACACTAAAGACTGGCTCAGGAAAGGCTTTGAGGGATCTGGAAAATAGATTGAAGTTCCTTGAGTTCACAATGCAGTATTTGAGGCACCTAGAGGTTCTCCAGAGGGCTCCAGCAAGGTAGCAGTAAAAGGAACCGAAAATGCGTCAAGTAGTCTTTCTTTTAAGAATGAATCATGGTGGTGAATAAATGTTGAGGTTGTAACAAAGTTCAAGGCTCAGAGAAGAAGCCAAACTTGGAACAAAAAAGTTTGAATCCCAAAATAGACAATCAATAAAATGAAAGTAAGCAGCAGTCATCAAAAATGTACACAAAACAAAAACGTAAATGTCCTATACTTGGTCCTCTCTCCTTCTTCTGTCGTCACCACTCTTTCTTTTACCCTTCCAGAGCTCCTCCATGGGACTCGAGACCAGTGTGTGGTGCTCATTACTATTCGCTCCACCAGCCTCGCTCCGTTCCCACAACTCTCGGCCTCACCCTGCTTCACGGCAGATGGTATTTTATTTCAACAATCATATAGTACAATGCAAATAAGAAGTCAGGTACTGTGGGAAAAAGGGATAAATGCTGCACAAATTTATTTTCCAACATGGCTGATGGTAAAACCTTTCAGAGCTTCAGCCCTCTTGCTCTAATAGCACTCTTGCCTGTGGTTGTAATCCATGCTTTCACCGATGCATTGAAAACTTTATGAGGAGGTTTGAGTGTGAGCTCAAGGCTTGACCTGCATTTTACCACAGACTCCTCTGCCTGTCTCTCTCACTTATTCTGTCTCGCTGACAACTCTATCGTAACAAGCATCCAATACACAATCTCTTAAAAGAACTGGCACCCACAAATTCTGTCTTCGTACACCCTCATGTCATTCAAAACCAATATAGTATCATTATTTTGTACAATCTTTAGATTGAATCGTTATGCAGTTTTTCCCCTTACAACAACAGTCAAGCTTCTAAAAACACAAAAAAGGCATAACATTATCATACAAGTATTTTCCAAATCTTCTAAAGCAAGCTAAATATTTCTTCAGAGAATAATAACTAAATAATTACTGAATAAAGTCCCCCTATAGTCAATAATGTTATCCCTTAAAACTCAAACAATAATTGAATCTTTAATGACGGAATATGTTCAATTCACCTTTATTCTACAAGGTGGCAATGTCTGATACACAATGATGTAGTGATGTTTCACTCATAGTTACCGCAGACAGTAAACAAAAGAATAGGAAGTATCATCAGCAAAACTTGAAATGGTTCAGCGATTTACTGCAGAGCAAGTACTGAACTCAATCAAACATTAGTGTCACTGCCGCTTGATGGTGGATTTGTTGAAGAAGCTGTCAGCGATCAAAATATTGCCTTTGAAGATGTTGAAAATGATAGTTTTGAGAATATGTTTGAGATGGTGAATGTGAGGGAGATACTGAATGTACTGGGAAATGAGCTCTGACGAGGACAGTGATGATGGTATAAAACATCTACTCAAGCTGAACTCTTCCAAACTCTAAAAAGGTAACAAAATATGCTTAATTTTATTCATAGTTGTTACTCAAGATTTTTACATTATCGTGAGATCCGTCTGTGTTAGCTATAGACCCGGGTCCCGAAAGACCCAAATATGTCACAATGAGTGGCAAAGCATTCATGCATTTAAGGGCTGCTGTGGAAATAAAATCCTCATGCTTTAAAATAGCTTGGATTACTCAACAATGGTGTTGACTGATGAATTTGGACATGGTTCATCTTAAAGCATATTAAAAACACCACATAGACATTTAAACAACATTAAAAGCTTTCACCACAGAGGGTCTTTAAATATTCATCTTTACTTCACACAAAGCTCTCATATTTTAGATTTTGACAGTAAAAAGTTCATTTTCAATTTACGTTGTTAAATTTTTGAGTGAATAATTTATTCACAGCTCTCTCATGAAAATTACACGTAAATTGAGTTCCCTTTCAGTCATACGTCGAACGTGACCGACTGAAAGGGAACGTCTCGGTTATGTATGGTAACCCTCGTTCCCTGAAGGAGGGAACGGAAACGTACGTCCCGTCGCCACAGTTGCTGTACCATCACTGCATGGCCGAGTCACTAAATTCGGCTCCTCAGTGAAAAACAGTGTGCATTCGCTCTCACTTCCTGTTTATACCCACGGGGCGGAGCGGGAGATGCAAATCTTGCACGCCAATTGTTCATTGGCCGGTTCTATATAGCTCGAAGCTGATAGGGGCTCCCAGAAGTGATCCCCAATTCGTCGGTGACGTCCAACGTACGTCTCCGTTCCCTCCTTCAGGGAACGAGGGTTACCATACGTAACCGAGACGATTATTTTACAAAATGCATGCTGTGAACCAAAAAAAAAAAAAAACCACTGAGATGCTTATATCTCAGTGAGCCTGTGCTTGCATATTCAGGGCTCAATAACTAAAGGTTGCAATATCACTTACTAGTATTAAAAGTAAATAACAGCAGAAGGAAATCTAAACAGGATGACCTACTTCTGTACACCTGTTTTTTTTTCTTCTTCTTCTTTTTTTCCACAGGAAATACTAGTAAAGGCTTTTCTCAGTCCACTATGGTGCATTGATTTGATTAGGCCAACTTAGAATGTCTGTGGGATAAAGCAAACACACACATATGTCAAGCCTGTACAGAAATAAACCTTCCACTGGACAAATCCCATTTACTCCAGCTTGAACAGGTGAAGTAGGGGTGATTCTCTCAAAACCTCCTCTCTTGACAAAATTACTTTTTCTTTGCTCTCAATATCCAGTGTGATTCTAGCGTGTGCCGTCTTAAGATAATATTTAGTATTCAGTCCTCGCTGATATCCTGCCTCTCCCGATAGACCTGATCTCTGAAATCTCGGACCTCTCAATTCTTAATACGAACCAGAAACCATGAAATGAAGTGGTATGTTGAAGTACTGTACTGATGGTGTAATAGAGAAATATAGTGTGTATCAGGATCTTTACTCATTTATTTTTTGAAACGTCACTCATGATACAAATCACAAACCAAGCTGGATGTGTCTGTACGATAAACAGTAGCTACATATTTTTCAAAACATCTGTAAAAATGATCACAGCCTTAGTCTGCTTACGATTAAAAAACAAGATAGTATGAAGTAAAGCTTCATACTGCCATCTGTAGGCCATATGGTATTATTACAAAATGATTTACATTGTGTTGAGTGCAAATTAGCTGTTTATTAAAAAATCAGATAGTGAAAAAGGCAAAAGAAGAGTTAGAAACATAGTTGTTGCCCACTCCAATATACACTCACCTAAAGGATTATTAGGAACACCTGTTCAATTTCTCATTAATGCAATTATCTAATCAACCAATCACATGGCAGTTGCTTCAATGCATTTAGGGGTGTGGTCCTGGTCAAGACAATCTCCTGAACTCCAAACTGAATGTCAGAATGGGAAAGAAAGGTGATTTAAGCAATTTTGAACGTGGCATGGTTGTTGGTGCCAGATGGGCCGGTCTGAATATTTCACAATCTGCTCAGTTACTGGGATTTTCACGCACAACCATTTCTAGGGTTTACAAAAAATGGTGTGAAAAGGGAAAAACATCCAGTATGCGGCAGTCCTGTGGGCAAAAATGCCTTGTTGATGCTAAAGGTCAGAGGAGAATGGGCCGACTGATTCAAGCTGATAGAAGAGCAACTTTGACTGAAATAACCATTCGTCACAACTGAGGTATGCAGCAAAGCATTTGTGAAGCCACAACACGCACAACCTTGAGGCGGATGGGCTACAAAAGAAGACCCCACCGGGTACCACTCATTTCCACTACAAATAGGAAAAAGAGGCTACAATTTGCACAAGCTCACCAAAATTGGTGAAGACTGGAAAAATGTTGCCTGGTCTGATGAGTCTCGATTTCTGTTGAGACATTCAGATGGTAGAGTCAGAATTTGGCGTAAACAAAATGAGAACATGGATCCATCATGCCTTGTTACCACTGTGCAGGCTGGTAGGGTGGTGGTGTAATGGTGTGGGGGATGTTTTCTTGGCACACTTTAGGCCCCTTAGTGCCAATTGGGCATCGTTTAAATGCCACGGCCTACCTGAGCATTGTTTCTGACCATGTCCATCCCTTCATGACCACGATGTACCCATTCTCAGATGGCTAATTCCAGCAGGATAATGCACCATGTCACAAAGCTTGAATCATTTCAAATTGGTTTCTTGAACATGACAATGTGTTCACTGTACTAAAATGGCCCCCACAGTCACCAGATCTCAACCCAATAGAGCATCTTTGGGATGTGGTGGAAAAGGAGCTTCGTGCTCTGGATGTGCATCCCTCAAATCTCCATCAACTGCAAGATGCTATCCTATCAATATGGGCCAACATTTCTAAAGAATGCTTTCAGCACCTTGTTGAATCAATGCCACGTAGAATTAAGGCAGTTCTGAAGGCGAAAGGGGGTCAAACACAGTATTAGTATGGTGTTCCTAATAATCCTTTAGGTGAGTGTATATATAGCCAGGGGATGAAAACTTTTTTAATTTGAAGATCAAGGTAAATTGTAGGGGAGAGCGGGGCACAACATAACACTTTTTGACTTTTTCCGTTTGTGTAAATCCACTTGGGGTTCAGCGTATAAATCACATTTTTTCCCACATTAATTGCCCACATGTCTAGTACAATTATGTGGTTTTGTTTCATTAATACAGTGTATACTTTTTTTCTTGATTTACCCCGAAAGAATGGAAGTGAAATGTGACAACATGCCCCATAGGTGGGGTACATTTTAACATGTGAGGGGCACAATGTAACATGACCAAATGATAGCTTAAAATGTTACCTGATATAATCAAAAAAATATACAAGACAAACTAAAATATTTTGTCAACAAAATACAATTATTATCTTTTTTAAATAAAATAATGGCATTTTTTAATAATTAAAAATATACTCATTTTTGAGTTTGACAACAAACACATTGCTAAATACAGCTATACAGCGTAGTTCAAAACATAATAATAATGAATTATTTATGAACATTAACTCAGTCATTATTCACCCTTTTCTCATGGTTTCTCAAAAGAATTCATAAAAGTATAGAATATAATGGCATATTTCTAATAGGGGCTCATTGTAACGCAGTTACTGTCACAGATGCATCAGCGCCAGACCTCTACACTCCGCCCATCCGCTCCGCTTCACCCGAGTTCTGATCCACCGCACCTGTGTTCATCACCTGTCCCTAATTTCCTGTCACTGCACTTCCTGTTATAAGCACCTTCAGTTTCACCAGTCCAATGTCAGGTCTCGTCGATACTACATCGCCATACTGACTCATTCACTCTATCCTTACCTGCTAAAAGACTTACCTGTGTTCCTTCGTTCGACCATACTTCCTCAACCAGCCTGCCTTCTTCAGATCGCCTGTCTTGTACCAACTCCATCCGGACTACCACCCTGCATCAGATAAGAGACTCACTCAGAACTATTCATCAGTTACCGCTCCAGTTCATCTCATCACTTCTACCTGTCTGCCGTGACCATTATATGTTTGTGTTCAATAAATATCATTTCAACTTACCTGTTTGTGTCATTCAGCATCCTGACAGAAGACCTGACCAAACATGCACGAACCAACTGGTCACGGCGACGGAGAAGCTTCCACGCCGATCTTCACCACCGGATCCTCACCTGTCACCGCATCACCCGCCATCAATCCTTCTTCGTCTGCCTCTGTCAGTCTCATGGCCCGGCCAGTTCCCTTCTCAGGCGAGGAGGGGGAGTGCAGCAGATTTCTCCTGCAGTGCGAGCTGTTCATGGAGATGAACGCATCACAATTCGCCTCCGAGAGATCAAAGGTAGCTTTCTTCATTTCCCTTCTCACTGGAAGAGCATTGCTTTGGGCACAATCACTGTGGGAAGCAAAAGGAGCTGTGACTGAGACCCTGAGCAAATTTATTAGTCACTTCCGGGTAGTGTTTTCTCCAGTCGCTAATGCCTTATCTGTTCATGATCAATTATTTAA
Organism: Romanogobio albipinnatus; assembly: GCA_023566225.1. NCBI lineage: Eukaryota > Metazoa > Chordata > Actinopteri > Cypriniformes > Gobionidae > Romanogobio > Romanogobio albipinnatus. Next base: position 20,705,552 of record CM042247.1, read on the forward strand.
TCTACAGCAAGGCAATTCATCTGTCTCTTCATATGCACTTCAGTTTCGAACCCTAGCAGCCTCTAGTGGATGGAATGAGCCGGCTTTAATCACCGCCTACCGGCATGGGTTAGAGCCTGAGATCCGCTTACAGCTCACCATTCACGATGACGCCATTGGTTTGGAAAACCTCATTCAGCGTTCCATCCGAGTGGATCAACGCCGCACTGCCTGTTTGCTCGCTAACCCTGCACTGCCTCCTCCTCGTCCTTCCACCACTGTCAACCCTCCAACACCAGAACCCATGGACATCAGTTCTGCACATTTATCGTCAGTTGAACGCCAGAGACGCATTTCTAACAACCTGTGTTTGTACTGTGGATCCGCAGGCCACCTGCTAGCCTCATGTCCAGTTCGTCCCCCACGACCGGCGGTGAGTACAGTACACCTTCCATCACCCATTTCTCAAATGAAATACACTACTGTTCAGATCTCACATCGTCAGCACTCTCTTCCAGCACAAGCGCTAATCGACTCTGGGTCCGCTGGTAACTTCATCTCACGTTCCACTCTTCAAAAGTTACAAGTCCGCCATGAATCCATCCCACAGACTCTTCAAGTGCATTCCATCCTCGGCAGACCGCTCGGTCGTGGGAGGATATGTCACCGCAGCCCCTCTGTAACATTGAAAGTTGGATGTCTTCATCAAGAGGAATTGTCCTTTCTGGTGTTGGAGGGTTCTACGGCAGATATCATCCTGGGACGCCCGTGGCTGGAACTTCATTCTCCAGATATCAACTGGTCTACAGGAGAGGTTCGTCAATGGGGAAGTAACTGCTTTTCACGCTGTTTAGCTCAGGTTAAAAAGGTGTCTCACAATTACTCATTACCCGTCCAGAAGATTCCCATATGTTCTACCTCCGTCGAAAGCCCAGCGACTAACGACCATCATGAGATTCCTCACAGTTACCGGGCGTTCCAGGATGTCTTCGATAAGCAGCTGGCCACCAAACTTCCACCACATCGGCCATGGGACTGTGCGATTGACCTACTGCCTGGGGCGGTTCTACCGCGTGGTAAGATCTACCCACTGTCCATCCCAGAACAGAAGGCCATGGAGGAATATATTGAGGAGGCACTTCATCAAGGATACATCTGGCCTTTTACTTCCCCTGTTGCTTCAAGCTTCTTTTTCGTCGGTAAGAAGGACGGAGGCTTGCGCCCCTGTATAGATTACCGGACCCTCAATAACTCCACAGTCAAGTATAGGTATCCTCTTCCTCTGGTCCCAGCCGCCTTGGAACAGCTTTGTGGTGCAAAAATATTTACAAAACTTGATCTCTGCAGCGCCTATAACCTGATTAGAATTAGAAAAGGAGATGAGTGGAAGACCGGATTCATCACTCCTGCAGGCCACTACGAATACCGCGTCATGCCCTTCGGGTTGTCCAATGCTCCAGCGGTCTTCCAGGGGTTTATGAATGAGATATTTAAAGACTATCTGAACCAGTTTGTTATAATCTACATCGATGATGTACTCATATATCCTACCAGCCTGTCCGAGCATCGCCATCATGTCAAGTCAGTTCTCCAACGTCTACGAGATCATCAGCTGTATCTGAAACTAGAGAAGTGTGAGTTCCATCAAGAAACCCTCCACTTCCTAGGGTATGTGATCACTCCTCAGGGAGTCACCATGGACCAGAGGAAGGTGGATGCCATTTCCAACTGGCCATTACCCTCCACTGTCAAAGATCTGCAACGATTCCTGGGTTTCGCAAACTTCTACCGTAGATTCATTCAAGGTTACAGTCAAATCAGTGCACCCATCACTTCACTCCTGAAAAAAGGGGCCAAGTCTCTGTCCTGGACCTCGGAAGCCACCCAAGCATTTGAAGAGTTGAAGCACTCCTTTAGTTCCGCTCCTACCCTTGTGCATCCCAATCCAGATCTTCCTTTCACCGTCGAAGTGGACGCGTCCAACACTGGGGTAGGAGCGGTTCTTTCACAACAGCAGGGGGAGCCTCCTCGACTCCATCCATGTGCCTTCTTCTCCAAGAAGATGTCCCCGGCGGAGCAGAACTATGATATCGGCAACCGAGAACTGCTGGCTATCAAGCTTGCTCTGGAGGAATGGAGACACTGGCTGGAGGGAGCGAAACATCCGTTTGTAGTCATCACAGATCACCGTAACCTGGAATACCTTCGAGAGGCCAAAAGACTCAACACCCGTCAAGCTCGCTGGTCCCTCTTCTTTACGAGATTCAACTTCAAGGTAACTTACCGTCCAGGGGACAAGAATGTCAAGGCTGATTCACTATCTCTAATACACCAACCAGATACCTTCACCCCAAAGCCTGAACCTATCCTCCCTCCAGCCTTGATCGTTAGTCCTATCCAGTGCTGACATAGCCGACGCCACCCGAACTGAACCTGCTCCGCTGGGAGGTCCAGTGGGACGGACCTATGTTCCCACGCGCCTACGTCCGTCCCTCATGGACTCGGTCCATACTTCGCTGGGCTCTGGACACCCAGGCAGTCAACAGACCCTCTCGCTCCTTATGGTACTGGTGGCCCAGTATGAGCCAGGATGTGTCCCGGTACGTGAAAGGCTGCTCAGTCTGTCATGGCCAAGGTCCCTCGTCAGCTCCCAGAAGGTAAATTAGTACCCCTGCCTATCCCGACCAGGCCGTGGTCCCATCTGGGGGTAGATTTTGTTACCGATCTTCCTTCTTCTCACTCTCAAACATGCATTCTGGTGGTCGTCGACCGTTTCTCGAAGGCTTGAAAGCTCATCCCTCTGCCAGGTCTACCCACCGCCTTCGAAACGGCAGAAGCATTGTTTAATCAAGTTTTTTGTCACTTTGGGTTACCAGAAGATATCGTCTCCGATCGCGGACCGCAGTTCATATCCAGGGTATGGAAGGCCTTCTTCAACCTTCTGGGAGTCACAGTCAGCCTGACGTCCGGATATCACCCCCAGTCCAATGGCCAGACTGAGCGGAAGATCCAAGAGGTCGGACGATATCTTCGGTCTTATTGCCATGACCATCAAGACTGCTGGAGCAGGTACCTACCCTGGGCCGAGTATGACAGAGGTGGTTTAAAAAAAACAAAAAACATCCTAATTCGAAAAAGGCGCCTCTGCCTGCTTTTCGCCGAGGGCACCCCCCCTGCGTCCGCCTGCCTGACGTAAGGGAGGCACCCAACCCGCTCAGGGCTTTGCTAGTCTACAAGCAAGCGTAAGGGCAAGCGGCCCTGAGACAGGCAGCCCAGGGAGAACAGGAGCTGCTCCGAGGGATTGGGTGTCCGCACACCTCCCCCACCCCCCGGAGGAGGACCGGGGGGCCCCGACTGGTGTCATACTCTGCCGCTGGCTCTCTGGAGTCCAGCGGTACCCACATTTTCAGAACAGTTTCCTCTCTCCCTGGGCACCAAAAGGGCCAGGTTGTCGGTGTGCGACGCCCCCGGGCCTTGCCACTCCTTTCCTCCCCTCCCCTCGCCAGGGGGCAGCAGTGTGGGCACCGAGAACGCCCCCGGGCCTTCTCACCCACACTCTGCCCCACCCTGGAATACTCAGACAACACTCCGCGCCACCTCCGGGCCTCCCGAGTCGGGTCTGTCTATTCCGCCTCGCTGCCCCACCCCGGGTACGTCTGTGGTGCCATTGGTCCCACTTGTGCGGTCTCTGGCGGCTTGGCTACAGCTCCCCAGACCATCTCGCTGACTCATCCGTAACCATCAGACTCGGCTACGCGATTCAGTTCGCTCACCGGCCTCCCAAGTACAAGGGCATCCTCTTCACCTCTGTGCGAAGCAGCGATGCTCAGGTCTTGCGGTCAGAGATCAATGTCCTACTGGCGAAGGACACGGTCGAGCCGGTTCCTCCAGCCGATATAAAGGTGGGGTTCTACAGCCCCTACTTCATTGTACCCAAGAAAGGTGGTGGGTTACAGCCAATCTTGGACCTGCGTATCCTGAATCGGGCCCTGCACAAGCTCCCGTTCCGGATGCTAACGCAGAAACGCATTTTCTGATGCATCCGTCCCCAAGATTGGTTCGCAGCGATCGACCTGAAGGATGCGTACTTTCATGTCTCTTCCCTCCTCGACACAGACCGTTCCTATGCTTTGCGTTCGAGGGGAAGGCATATCAGTACAAAGTCCTGCCCTTTGGGCTGTCCCTGTCGCCTCGCGTCTTCACGAAAGTCGCAGAGGCAGCCATTGTTTCCGCTCAGAGAACGCGGCATTCGCATCCTCAACTATCTTGACGACTGGCTCATACTCGCCCAGTCTCGGGAGCAGTTGTGCGAACACAGGGACATGGTGCGCAGTCACCTCAGCCTGTTGGGCCTTCGGGTCAACCGAAAGAAGAGCAAACTCTGTCCCACACAGAGGATCTCTTATCTCGGTATGGAGCTGGATTCGGTCAGTCAGACTGCGCACCTCACGGAAGAGCGGGTCCGGCTGGTGTTGAACTGCTTGAATTCATTCAAAGGCAGGACAGCGGTCCCACTGAAATCTTTTCAGAGGCTCCTGGGGCATATGGCCTCTGCAGCCGTGGTAATGCCACTCGGATTGCTTCATATGAGACCGCTTCAACACTGGCTTCATGGCCGAGTCCCGAGGTGGGCGTGGCAGAGCGGCCAGTACCGGGTCCCAGTGACTCCTTACTGCCGCCAAACTTTCAGCCTGTGGTCCGACGCTTTGTTTCTCCGGGCCGGGGTGCCCTTAGAACAAGTGTCCAGGCATGCTGTGCTCTTCACGGATGCCTCTTCCACGGGCTGGGGGGGCCACGTACAATGGGCATGCAGTTTCAGGTCTGTGGACGGGACCTCAATTGCATTGGCATATCAATGCGTGGATCGCATGCCAATCTCCATTGGCTCGTTTTTAACACACTCGAAGTAGATTGGTCTCTGAGATCAGATCCCAATTTGTCAGTCAGTTCCGACGTTCGTCTCCATTCCCTCCTTCAGGGAACGAGGGTTACATACGTAACCAAGACGTTACGCATTACAAGTAAAACCTACAAATTTTCTTTAAATTATTAAAGAAATTATTTAGCAAGGAACCATTAAATTGATCAAAAGTGACAGTAAAGACATTTATAGTGAAACAAAATATTTCTATCTAATCCGAATAAATGTCACTTGTCACAATGTCACTTGTCACACTTGTCACAATGTCACAAATTAACTTTTTATTCATAAAAGAATGCTGAAAAAGGTATCACAGTTTCCACAAAAATATTATTAAAATATTTTCACTGGATTTTTGATCAAATAAATGCAGCCTCTGTGAAAATCTCCTTTAAAGACATTAAATAATCTTACTGACCCATATAATAATATAATCTATGAATACTATTATTACATACAGTATATTAGTAGATGTTACTGAAGTGAATCTTATTGTAAAGTTTATAATCCATGTTCACAAAGACAGACAATTCACAAGTTGACTGCCAAATGCTGAATAATTACAACCTAAACCCAGACCAAAATAAGCAAACCAACATACAACGATGCTTAACCCAACATAAAGATGCTAAATGAGAGCAGAAACTGGACTCCGGCTCAATCAATAAAGGTGGCCTGGTCGCTATTTCACTCTGTTTCCTACATGTTTGCGGTCGGAGAAACCCCAAGGATGCCCTTAACCCAGAATCTGGTAAACGTGGTGAGGAATCCATGCAGAATGGATTTTTTATGTAGGAATCATCAGTCTGATGACTGTGCTTGAATGGTTGCCTAATGCCAAGAAATAACAATTCATTAATGGGACCAGCTGCATCCAGTCCTTCGCTTTCCTTTGACGTTCCCATATTCCAGATCATTCCTGCTATAATGATTATGTTCATGGTGGCAACAACACAGGAAGGAGGAAGACAGTAAAGATAAAATTAGCCATTGCTCAGTTATGGATTGAAATATGACTCATTTTGACAGATATATTGATATGTTATTTGGTTTAAAAAAATCAATATGATATTATATGATACATTTTTAATTGTTTATAACATCATATTGATTTTTAAACGCACATCAAAACATCACAGAATTAATTAAATTCATTGCTAAAACAGATTTTTTTAATGTTGTTATTTTACCACTATAATTGTGTTAAACGGGCATTTGTCAGGTAAAGAGATTTTTACTTGTCAGGATGTACAGTTAAATATATATTTATAAATGTATTCTATATTACAATCTTAGATAAATTATATATCTAAGAAGAAAAGTTATTAATTTCCTAACTGTAAATTGACACTAATTAAAACAAAATTGTATTTATTTTAAACAAAATTACATTTATTTATTTATTTATTATGAACTATATATATATATATATATATATATATATATATATATATAGTATATCATTCATTAATTCATTTCCTTATATTATTTCTTAATTTCTTAACTATAAATAATTAAAAACTATAATAATTAAATAATTATTAATAATATAATAATTAAAACTATTTTTTCTAATATTATTTCTTAATTTAGCTGTAAATCAATACTAATTAAAACAATACTACTCCAAAAATGTTTGAAACCTTTGGATTTTAGAACGGAGTAATTAATTATTATTATTATGATACAATTCCTTACAAGTTCAAAATGTTTGCATAATTATGTGATAACAGAACTTATCGTTATAATATCAATGTATCCTTCAATGAACCTTAAATGTGCATTGTGAAGTATCTATTGACAGAAAGGCAATATAACAATATTTTCAGTGGTGTATAAAGATCGTGAACCATTATGTTTTTATTACATTAGAAGGATCCATTTCTATCTACATACACCACGGGTCCCCTTACAGAGAAGTCACCATTTTGTGCCATCATGTTTCTACAGTAGCCCTAAACGGACAAACTTCTCTACAGAGCGCTAGTCACTCTCTGTTCTCTCCGACGACAACATCTTTGTCCTGTGTCGGCCACGTAGCGTGTCTATGTGCTTCGAAAGAGAGGGGTGGGTGGTTGCAGTTCACAACCTCACCACCAGATGCCGCTAAAATTTACACACTGCACCTTTAAAGGGAAAACAGACTGAAAAGTCTGATCTTTGCACACAGAATTAAAGTCATTCTTAAAGAATGGTGCAATATCCCACTTAATTCAGAACATCTATATCAGACGAACAAGATGAACGTTCTCTACCCTTATTACACCATTATTAATTCATTGTCAGGTCTTTTCATTATTCTCACTCCATGCAATTTCCCACACAAGCAATCAAACTCCCATGTTATATACACTCATCTTCAGTCTCAATTCTTGCGTTTCAGACTTTTCTACAAATAATCATTCCTTTATCACCCTTAATGAGCAAAAAACTGGAAAATGTGTCCTGGAGTGGCGCGTATGAGAGCGTGTATACGTGTGTGCGCCTAGTGGGTGACTTTTGGCAATGGCTTCTTCCATCTGCGAAGGGCTAGTATGTAGGGAGGAGGCTCACTGCAGAGGCTCTTCTCTGGCAAATGTGTTTCTGGGTCTCCCCCTTGAACAGATGGACTTCCTAGGAAATGTAGATGCCTTTAACCACCATCCATCTCTATAACAACCATGCGAACCAATCAAAAGTGCTAATTTACACCCACCATAACACTCAAAAAGCCAAGCAACCATTTCAGAATCAAATTTGTACCATTATTATGTGGGTCTGAGAGGTGAGTAAGAGAAATGTCAGAGTGTTCTAGCAGTGTGGTCATAAAGCAAATAACTATTTGGAAAAAGGGCCTTTTACTGCACCAGTCTGAGACAAATAACACTTGCGAAGAAGGAAGAAATAATATGAAAGATACAAAAGACATATTGCTCACAAATCACTGAACTGCAGCCAGCTCAATTAAGACGGCTGTGAAAAGCTTCGTTTTTGTTGCTCATAATGGGGTTTCAGGATATGACACGTTTGTACAGAATATATATCTATGGTTAGCTGTAATTATACTGGAAAATTCTCACAGTAAATCGCTGTGCATTACCTCTAACTGGTCAAAAGGTTATATGAGCTGCATTTTTCCTACAGGAATAATTCACCTAAAATGAATGTTTGGATTAATTATGTTAGCTTTGCATGAGGAGCACACTGAAGTTTACAGGGTCATATCTGCCATCATCAATTTAATATGCGAGTTCAAATATGTGGAATGGAGGAATTGAAGAATGAGATTTATTTTGGTTTGATTCTCTCACAAATCTATGGGATGGATTCAGATTATTTGGAATATATTGTATATACCACTTGTAGGACCATAAAAAACACTTATATGTGACCCTGGACCACAAAATCTCATTAGGGTAGATTTTTTTAAATTGAGATTTATACATCATCTGAAAGCTGAATAAATAAGCTTTCCATTGATGTATGGTTTGTATGGTTTGTTAGAAAATCGCTTTTAAAGTTATCCAAATTAAGTCCTTAGCAATGCATTTTACTAAAAATAATACATTTTGATATGTACGGTAGAAAATTTACAAAATATCTTCACGGAACATGATCTTTACTTAATATCTTATGATTTTTAGCATAAAAGAAAAATCTATATTTTTGACTCATACAATGTATTGTTGGCTATTGTCACAAATATACCCATGGGACTTATGACTGGTCTTGTGGTCCAGGGTCACATATGGTCTATTGGTTTCTTTTTTTTTCTTTTTTTTTGGAGTCTGACAGTTGTGGACACTATACAGTGTCACTGTATGAAAAAGACTGGTAACTATATATATATATACAGTGAGGAAAATAAGTATTTGAACACCCTGCTATTTTGCAAGTTCTCCCACTTAGAAATCATGGAGGGATCTGAAATTGTCATCATAGGTGCATGTCCACTGTGAGAGACATAATAGGGAAAAAAAAATCCAGAAATCACAATGTATGATTTTTTAACTATTTATTTGTATGATACAGCTGCAAATAAGTATTTGAACACCTGTCTATTAGCTAGAATTCTGACCCTCAAAGACCTGTTAGTCTGCCTTTAAAATGTCCACCTCCACTCCATTTATTATCCTAAATTATATGCACCTGTTTGAGGTCGTTAGCTGCATAAAGACACCTGTCCACCCCATACAATCAGTAATAATCCAACTACTAACTTGGCCAAGACCAAAGAGCTGTCCAAAGACACTAGAGACAAAATTGTACACCTCCACAAGGCTGGAAAGGGCCACGGGGAAATTGCCAAGCAGCTTGGTGATAAAAGGTCCACTATTGGAGCAATCATTAGAAAATGGAAGAAGCTAAACATTACTGTCAATCTCCCTCGGACTGGGGCTCCATGCAAGATCTCACCTCGTGGGGTCTCAATGATTCTAAGAAAGGTGATAAATCAGCCCAGAACTACACGGGAGGAGCTGGTCAATGACCTGAAAAGAGCTGGGTCATGTATTGCAAGATTTTGGGGAACAACCTCCTTCCCTCAGTTAGAGCATTGAAGATGGGTCGAGGCTGGGTCTTCCAGCATGACAATGACCCGAAGCACACAGCCAGGATAACCAAGGAGTGGCTCTGTAAGAAGCATATCAAGGTTCTGGCGTGACCTAGCCAGTCTCCAGACCTAAACCCAATAGAGAATCTTTGGAGGGAGCTCAAACTCTGTGTTTCTCAGTGACAGGCCAGAAACCTGACTGATCTAGAGAAGATCTGTGTGGAGGAGTGGGCCAAAATCCCTCCTGCAGTGTGTGCAAACCTGGTGAAAAACTACAGGAAACGTTTGACCTCTGTAATTGCAAACAAAGGCTACTGTACCAAATATTAACATTGATTTTCTTAGGTGTTCAAATACTTATTTGCAGCTGTATCATACAAATAAATATTTAAAAAAATCTTACATTGTGATTTCTGGATTTTATTTATTTTTTATTATGTCTCTCACAGTGGACATTTCAGACAGTGAACACAGTGGACAGTTCAGACCCCTCCATGATTTCTAAGTGGGAGAACTTGCAAAATAGCAGGGTGTTCAAATACTTATTTTCCTCACTGTATATATATATGATACATTAAATTGATCAGAAGTGACAGTAAATACATTTGTAATGTTACAAAAGATTTATATTTCAAATAAATTCTGTTCTTTTGCATTATGTTTTATTCATTATTCCTGAAAAATCCTAAATATTGTTTTACACAAAAATATAAAGCTGTTTTTAACATTACATTTTTTTTTTAAATATATTAAAATAAACAAATATGTTATTTTAAATTATAATAATATTTAACAATTTTACTGTTATTACTGTATTTTATGAGATCAAGAGACTTTCAAAAACATTAAAAACTAATGGTAGTATACAACATTTATTTTAAAGGTACACTATGACCCTCTAGCGGTTAAAAAAAGAAAAAGACTGCAAGCGTTTTGCGGAAGAACATTGTTTTGGTTGTGCTTCAGCCCTTCAGCTTCCTACTGCTCATAAAACATTCACTAATAAGCTTAATAGATATAACCAGTTTAGATGGAAAGGATCTCAAGCTGACTAGCTGAAGACGTCACTGTAGCTTTACCCATTAATAGACACGGTACTTCCAGCACAGCACTACAACAACCGTAATGAAATGACCCTTCACAATAGATAATGCAATAAACTCTGTTAGAGAGCTACATATGGCAGTTTAACAGTTCAATAAAATACCGTACTCACCTGTTAAGTAATAAAAACGCCATCTCCACATCGCTTTTACATTTCAAATCCTTCAGTTCTCGCCATATCCGAAAAGCCAAGCCAATGTTGATTCTTGTTTTATTACGAACTCTGTTGCGTTCTCTTTTGGCCAGCAGACTCTCCTCTTTTCTGCGTTTGTTTAAAACAGGTGATTCCCCAGAGGTTCCAGATTTAGCAGCTCCATGTCAACCTTTCTCACTCGATGTGACAACTAACCTACACCAATCCCCCTGGAGCAACATGGAGTAAAGTGCCTTGCTCAAGGACACACTGGTGGGCAACCTTCTGCGTATTAGTTCTTTGGTTTAACCCATTGGACCACCATCTCACATCTCACACTAAACAAACACATACAGTATTCACTTCTGAATTTGACCCACTGTTTGCTCTGCATGTCTGATAATATGTGTAGACGTTTAAAATTATTAATGTATGTTAAACATAAAACTTTAATTTAATCTTAATGACTAGGGAGCCAGTTGGAGGTGCCAAACTCTACACTCTAAAAAATCTTTGGTTATTGTTTTCTACCCAAATCCTGGGTTGAGCTTTTTGGGTCATGTTTTGGGTTATTTTTTCAGTGTTTGGGTAGTTTTTGTGTTATCCAGCTCCTGGGTCAAACGTAACAACCCAGTGTTTGGGTAGTTTTCGTGTTACCCAGCTCCTGGGTAGGATGTAACCACCCAGTGTTTGGATAGCTTTTGAGTTACCTAGCTCCTGGGTCGGATGTAACAACCCAGTGTTTGAGTATAGTTTTGTGTTATCCAGCTCCTGGGTCAGATGTAACAACCCAGTGTTTGAGTATAGTTTTGTGTTATCCAGCTCCTGGGTCAGACATAACAGAAGGGTTGAGCTCTTCAAGAGAGATCAGTGCAGCTTCGTCAGATTGGTGCATGTCTGCACGAGATCCAGCATCGTTACGGTAGAAACGGGACAATAGAGACTGGGTGATTACACTTGAATTACTTCTAAATGTTTAATTTTTACTTCTAATATTTGTTAACAAGCTTAAATGTAGGCAATATGTTTTTCAAAAACGATATAAAGTATGCTATGCAGTAAAATATTATCACATATTTAAAATATTATGTGTGGAGTATTTGAAAGAAGTTTAGAGGATTTAAGTTCATCCGTAAACATTAATTAATGTATGAAGTAAACAAAAATAAGCTAGTATTATAGTAAAAATGAATCAACCCATTATGCTGGGTTAAATGAATAACCCAATTTGCTGGTTAATGTGGTTTCCCCAAATTTTCCCAGCCCTTGGGTTGTTTTTAACCCAGTGTTTTTTTAGGTCTTCTTTTGTGTAAATAAAGCAAATACAGTCCAACAGCCTGCGGCTTTAAAACAATATGAAGGTGAGTAAATTCTGACAGAATTGTCATTTCTGGTGAACTATCCTCATGATTAGAAGTCTATTAAAACAAATGAGTGGATGGTTTAATCAAACCTCAATAACTTTAGACCAGATGATGGAGAATGATGGTCATAATGTTCTCAATTATATGAGAGTCAATATACGGTGGAATAAACCAGACTACTCCCCTTAAAACACAAGGCATCTGGGGACCTGCAGCATCCCGGAGGAGCTCTGAGCTCATTTCTGCACTGGACTAATAATAAACCACTGGCATGATTAGTCACTCTCTTCCGTCTTCCATGTTTATTAATCTGCACCATCCCAAAGGTCACGCACAGGACATAACACAATCACTGGGGAGTCAAGCAATAGATGTTAACGAGCCTTTTAATATCAAGAAACTCTGCAGATGCCTCTGAATTGAAGAGTATGGGCTCATCTGTCTCATAAAGAAGGATACTGGAGGAAAAAATACAGCCGTGATATTAGACTGGGAGTGTAATCAGCATGGCCGGCAGTGGCTTAATCTTGTGTGACTTGCACAAAATGAGGTATTGGAGTGGCCACAAGGAGATGTGCAGCTTGCTTGGTTTTTATTACTCTGTATTGAATCAGACCAACATGAAATACTGTTTCAAAGATGATTTGAGCGTAACCTCAGAAAAACTGATGCATTTCTTAATGAAATCAACATGAGAAGCACCCAAAGGGCAATCAAAAGTACCCTCAACTTCACGCCAAAGCTTGCAGCAGATCTTAGTCAGGGTAAACGTTGTATTTCATTGGATGTGAATCAAAACAAGGGTGTGAGAGACAGAAATACAGCCTGTAATGGGTTGGATTGTTACACTTTGTTGTTGGTAAGGAGATGCAACATTTGTGTCTATGTACAAAGTGGTAGAACACATCAGTTGGGAAAATTAGACATAATATAAAATCTTGAAAGGAATAGTTCACCCAAAAATGAAAATGTTCAGCATTTGACATCATTTGCCCTATACAAATCATTCAGATTGACTGAAAGGATCTGGCTAAAAAAGATAAATGTTTACAACACTGATGCTTCAATCAAAAACTTATTGGAATATAGTTTGCAAATCATATAGGTGACTTTTATGATTGTTTTATGACACTTTCATGCTTCGTGTCTGTCCTTTTTGAAGGTCTAAACATCTAACATCTAAAAACTTAAACTGAAATTCAAATGAAAACTGAAAAATATATAAATAAATGCACTTCTATAATAATATATAAATAAAAAAACATCACTGGAAAGCATATAATACAGTTTCAAAAGACATAAAGAGTAATTGTAAAATATGTAAGTGGAAACAATGAGTTAAATTTTCCACAGAGAAAATATTTAGTAAAATGTTGTTGTTTCATACCCCTCTGATATCTATTGTATGGAGAAAAAAAGAAACAGCTAGAGCTCTTCTTACATATCACACGGTTTCGAGCGGTGTGAGGGAAAGTAAATGACAGAATGTTCACTATTTGGATGAACTATCCCTTTAAGATTGCAACCTGTTGAACTTCATTCCCCGACTCATTTACATTCACGCCTAATGAAACATGACGCCATTGTGATGCAACCATTCTAAAAAACTGCAATCTTCCAGTCCAGGGTAGCTGTTGTAGCCTCTCTTGAGCGCTTCCATGGCATTCTAATGACTATAGCACTGCCTCTAGGCCTGCCATTGCATTATCTCTTCAAAACAAGCCAAATACAAACCCCAAATTTGTCACTTCGCCAAGCCTCCTGGAGCAAACCACGAGGTAGAATCTGAATTCAAAGAAGCCTATGTTAAAGCTGTCATCCAGATCAAACTTACAACACAAACTTCCTAAAACTACTGTCAAGTGTATTTCAAAATCGTGCGCTAGCTAGGATGCAATACATGCAGCAAGTATAAGAGAGCTGACAGGGGATGTCTTTGTTTAAATGTTGTGGAAGAACCAGGTAATGTATTGAAATCCATGTGAATAGTAATTGCACGATTCTAATTTGACCTCAAGGCTAATTTGTGTGCTGCTCTGAATAGTTGAGATGTCCATTAGCTTCCATCTATGACCTCTCTTAGCGGTTTGAGTGGGGCTTTGCTGAGACTGAATAATAATTTCAGTCTGGGCCTTTCTTTATGTTTTCGTCTTGTGGCGGCCTACCTTGTCCTACATTTAGAGCTTTTAGTGCTTTGAGGAACAAGAAAAGTGAAGTTTCACCATTGCATTACAGACAGGAGTTCATTGAGGCCGTCTGTTTCCCTGCTCATTGTGAAATCTATCCTTCACTATGACTGATAGGTATGCCATAAGCTGTTCTGTAAAACATTCTGCTCTGAAGGACGTTTTAACAGCACTTTTTACATTTTACATTTACATTCATCTTCCAGGCAGATGCTTTTTTACTGCAGTGACATGCTAGAAAGTGCTTGTGGCAATTATTCTAGCCGGCAGCGTGATGTACAAATCAAGTACTAAGACAAAGCCAGAAAGTGCCAAAACGAACAATGCTTAGAAATCCCAAAGAATACATGGCTTGGAGGAAACAAGGGCCCGGAATGATACTTGCTTTCTAAACCAGGTGAGAGTTGCATGGCGATGTTTCAGAGCGGTGTCTTCGAAAATCTGGCGAGAAATATAATAATAAACATATCTCTACCACAGTGAAGCATGGAGGAAGAGGTGTCATTGTATGGGGAGCCTTTATAGCTGTTGGTATTGGTATTGAGCTTCTTCACTGTGAAGAGTCATTTAATGCTTTGGAGTACAGGACAATATTGCAGAATATTCCCACAAATTAAAGAATTATCAGATGTTATTTTTCAGCAAGACCCTGCTCAAGTTGCAAAGACAACCAAGGAGTGGCTTGAGAACAAGTCCATCACGCTCATGTTTTGTCCTGCAGAGTCCAGATTTGGTCTCACATTAAACTCAAATGAACTGGGAAACATTTTTCAACTACTCCATTGACATTCAACCATTAACATTAAGTGGAACAACACAGACTCTACTTACTTACTGTAAAAAGCTGCCTGAAATTTGGGGAAGGGCATTCCATGCTATTCCAAGTTATTTTATCTATAGCATTTTTGAAATTCTTGGTAATTTCCTGACCAGTGATTTGTGATATTAGAGGGCCCTATCATACACCCGGCGCAATGCGAAGCCAGACGCGATGCGCATGTTTTTTTGCTACTTTCAGCCTGACGTAGTTATCATTTTCACGTCCAGCGCCATGTTGTTTAAATAGCAAATGCACTCACGCTCCTTCTGTTCGCCCATGGGCGTGCTGGTCTGAAAACGAGGTGTGTTCAGGGACATTGTTGGCGTGTTGCTATTTTGAGGCAACTGAAAATGACTGCGCCATTGACCAACAAAAACCTGGTCTAAAGTCAATAGCGCAGTATTTAAAGGGCGCGTTAGTAATATGCGCTAATAGATGGGTGCACAACACTTGTACACTGCTTATTACACACACAGGGACGTGCAGCAGCACACAAACATTTTTAAATATTAAAAATAAAAGGATTCCTCTCTGGAGAAGTGTTCAGTCTTTCCGCTCGCAAATTCTGCTATGTAAATAGCGAATGGCACAAGCGCAACTAGCATTTAAAGGGAATTGGAGATTAAACTCTGATTGGTTTATTGCACGTTATGCCCAAAACACACCCATGACTCATTAAGAGACTAGTTACAACCCTTTTAGACCATGCCCCTGGTACACCGAGCATTTTTTTCCCCGTTGTTAAACTAGCAAAAGTGGATTCGGACATGCCCTAAGTTAGTGTTTCTCAATGGGGGCGTTCAGAGCACAACGGGGGGCGTTGGAAGCAAGATTTCTGAAAGGGGGGCATTCAGGTGTTCCTGGGGGGCATTCACAGGTTTACAACAAAAATCCAGGCAAGACAAGTTTAAACATGTAGGCTAATTACTTGCAAAATAATTGCCTACAACATTATAAAATCTGCTAGTTTAATGCGACGTGTAAGCTATGAATAATTTTTTTTGCAATGACTCAAGCCTCAATCCGGTGTAGAGCTTAGATTGGGCTCAAAAAATTAAGCCCAAACATACCCGAGCCAGAGGCCTGGCCCGGCCCGGCCCAACACATTAACTGTAATTATGAGCCCGAGCCAGATTAAAACCCGACCATTTTTTAATACTTGGGCGTTCTGACGAGAACGAGCATAATGAGCGAAGCGGACCAGTGTGACACTATGCTCAATAATCCGCTCAATGCAGCCGTGCGCTCATGAAACGTTCACCGGTAAAATGATGTTTGCTCAAATCCAGCTCAGACATGGCATTTATCTGTACTGTAGTACAGTTAATACATGTACCTAATAATACATTAAGCAATGTTATGTGGTGTTCACACCGGACGCTAATCGCGCGAAGGTGGACACTTGAACATTTTGAGTTTACTTGCTTCATTCGCGCGTGAAATTCGCATGTGACAACTACACAACAGACGCGAATTCGCGTCATGGGAGGGGCTTCTGCCCTATATGAGCCTATATGAGCCAGCTGGTCTCGGTCACTTTTTTGTAAAAAATACTACTATTAATGTGTGACAAAACGTAGTTTAAAGACTTTTTCAGGCGATAATATAGTTGTTTAAAGCTCAAATCTGTGATTAATTTATAAAAAAAGTGCCTATTTGAGCATTTTATCTGGCGTTTTTGGAGTTGTGAGATCCAGGCTATCAGTGACATTCCGCGCTCGTTTACCCGGCTAGACCCGCCTTTCCTCGGCTAGTCCTTCTCACATTTGCCGCTGGCTCTGGCTCTTTTTTTTCCTGCTGTTTTTCCATTGTGAAATGGCTGACATAGATTTTGTTGAGAGGGTAGCTGCGCTTTATTTGCTGTGGAAGGCTGAAAAGTGGCGTAGACTCGTTTGGCGCGGTGTCTGGGTCCATCAGATCCTCCAGAAGAGCACCCAGCTCGGTGAGTTTCATCAACTCCTCCAGGAGCTGCGCCTGGATGACGGCCGCTTTCAGCAGTACTTCCGACTGAGCCGGTCCCAGTTTGATGACCTGTTGTCCCGTGTCGGTGAGAGGATTTCTCTCCAGGATACCAACTACAGGCGCTGCATTCCACCTGCAGAGCGCCTGTCCATCTGTCTCCGGTCAGTAAATCATTTTATATTCTGTGATTACAAGTAACGTTAATTAATGACTCATGAGAACATATAACGTTAGTTATATGTTATAGAACAGTCTCTCATATATTCTGAACACACAGTTCTCAATATAGCACTTTAATGAAAATGGGTGTTTAATTATTATGATTATTATGAAAAAATACTATAGTATATTATAGTAAAATTACTCTAGTAAATACTAGTCATTTTTATTCGTACTATAGTAAATATACTACAGTAAATTAACAAAGTGTAGTAAATACTATAATATACTACAATTTACTGTAGTATCTTTACTATAGTATGGTTCAAAAATCACTATAGTATTTACTAGAGTAATTTTACTATAATATACTATATTATTTTTTCATGGTTATTGAAATGATAAATTTTATTACATTTTGAAATGTTGAAATACAACAGTCAAAGTGTGTTTTGAATTATGCAGGTAATTGCTATATTATAATATTGAATAATGGTTTGTTTTTGCAAAGTATCTGTTACGAACTGCTCCGAGACTCGAAGGTGGATCCAAATGCAGCTTTATTTGAGGGCAATCCAGAGGCGTAATCCAAAGTCCAGGCAAGGGTCATACACAGACAGGCAGTCCAAACAAAGAAACGAACAAACAAACAAAACAGGCAAGGACCAGAGGCAAGAGAGTAATCCAGGGAACAGGGCAAGAAATCCAAAACAAGAAAACCAGGAGACAAGAAAACCAGGGGAATGCTCAGAATTGCAGTGTAACACTTAAACAAGACTTTGCGGTGAGTGAATGAATGAACATGGTATAAATAGACTGAGACTAATAGTATCATTAAACACAGGTGAATGCAATCAGTGAATGAGGTACAGGTGAATGTAATCAGTGATAAGTGATGATGAGTCCGGGCAGTGAGTTATGGGAAATGTAGTTTGTGAGTGATAATAGTCTTATGTGGAGTGCCCTCTGGTGGCTCTCAAGAGCACTCCAGCTGGTGACCGTTACAGTAGCTAGCAATTCAGAGCAAATGCTAAGTTAAGGGCATTTATCAAGCTTGTTTAACTGTAACAACACCTCACTCAAAAACACCAGTATTGTACCAGTATTATACGTATTATATGCAATTTTCATTTATAACAATGTCTATTTTATTTTATTTTTTTCTCTCTCTCTCTCAGATATCTTGCCACTGGAGACTCCTTCCGGACCATTGCCAGCAGCTTCCGTGTTGGTGTCTCCACTGTCTGCCAGGTTGTCCCAGATGTGGTGACTGCAATCTGGGACTGCTTGGTGGACGAGTTCATGGCTGTGCCCTCCACGGCTTCGAGGAGAGGTGGAACTTCCCCCTCTGCTGTGGAGCACTGGACGGCAAGCACGTCCTGATCAAGCCCCCCCCCCCACCCCCACCCCCCAACACCGGCTCCCTGTTCCACAATTACAAGGGGACTTTTTCTTTAGTTCTCCTTGCAGTTTTGGATTCAAAGTACTGTTTCAGGGTCATTGATGTCGGGGGATATGGGCGGACGAGCGATGGTGGAACTCTGGCCAACTCAGCCTTTGGCCAGGCACTCCGTGGTGGCACCCTCCATCTGCCACCTGACCATCCTCTTCCAGGAACGGACCACAGAAGACCCCAGCCCCATGTCTTTGTGGCAGATGAGGCCTTTCCCCTTAGGAAAAACCTCATGAGGCCATTCCCTGGGCGCACCCTTCCCCGAGAGAAACGGGTTTTGAACTACCGTCTCTCCAGAGCCCGGCTGGTGGTGGAGAACGCCTTCGGGATCCTGTCCTCTCAGTGGAGGATGTATCGTCGCCTCATAGAGGTTCAGCCTGATGTTGTGGAGCGGTGTGTGAAGGCGATGTGCATCCTCCACAATTTCATGCGGAGATCTGCCGAGGCACCTGCTGTGAGTGGGGTGGTGCACGGTGCAGAGGACTCGCTGCAGAGTCTCGGTCGGGTTGCCGCAAATTATTCTGCCAGAGAGGCCATCCGGGTCAGGGACAGCTTCATGGCTCACTTTTCAGCCGAGGGAGCAGTCGCGTGGCAACCGACTGAATAGTTGTGTATATATTTATTTTTTCTTTTGCTCTATATTTTAAATCACATCTTTTTTAACCTCTCTTGTAAATATTTTTATCTTTTTTCTTTTATCTTGTAAATCACCCATCAGTTTGTTGTTCGTTTTCAAATGATAAATGGAGCCAGCCTCCAAAAAGCATACCTGTCTCGTTGCTGCATTCTCATTACACTACACCACAAAACTGTTCCAATAACAAATAACTATTTTTTGCTATACTACTGTGAGTGTATTTGCAATAGGATATAATTAGAATTCATGTACAAATGTTTGCCATACGTATTCTAGTCTAAACATAAATAATACTTATGTAACAACTATAAATTATGATTTACTATGTAGTGCACAAAGTAACACCCCAAAACCTTTGTTCATTATATAAAACATTATTTATACAAAATTAATCAGATAAAATAAATATATAAAAAATATATACAAAGAACATGTACAACTATTTACAATTAACCTGCAGGAATAAAAAGGATCTTGCTTGGAAGAGGGAAGAGTGAGGGACAAAGTGAAGGAGAGGAGAAAGGAGAGAACGTCTGGTTCATTCCCTGCAGAGATTTCTGCCTCTTAAAAATTACTGAGTCATTTACATTTACGCTTTTATCCAAAGCGACTTACAGTGCACTTATTACAGAGACAATCCCCCTGGAGCAACATGGAGTAAAGTGCCTTGCTCAAGGACACACTGGTGGTGACCACTGGGATCGAACCAGCAACCTTCTGCGTATCAGCTCCATGGTTTAACCCACTGGACCACCATCTCACATGCAGTGTATTTGCAATAGGATATAGCAGTTTGCAATAGGATATTTGCAATAGGATATAGGAGTCGGTTCCAAATGTTCCAAATTAAGCAGAACTGTGCTGCTTTCATAAATTAATTTATGAATTTGAAATTTGACGAAGTCTTTCGTCTGAGGCGGTAACCTCTGCAGGGAAGGGACCAGACCCAAAAGGAAGAGCTCATCCTCTGAGCGTGAAGGCAGCGCTGGAGCCACAGGACGGGTCCTGAGGGCTTCCAGGAGCTGCCGCTCCACCTCTGAAGGCTGCTCCCTGCGCCTTCTCTGGGCTCTTCCTCTTGGTGGCACTGTATCAAATGATAACATTTTGTACATTGAGAAGGCAGAAAATTATTAAACTACGGGTGCTTACAGTACATATAATATACACATATTTATAAACTCAAAATTTTTTAATGCCATATATTTTATCTGTCACAGATTCTCTTAAAATTATGCATCCCCAGAAAAGGATTAACCTATGAGTGCTTACAGTAGATATAATATGCATCTAAACATGGTCATTATTGCCTGTACACACCTGTGGGTACAGCAGCAGATGCTGAAGGGCCAGCAGGGGAAAAAGCAGCAGCAGAAGCAGCAGCAGGTTCTGGCAGAGGGGACCCAGCCTCACTGCCATCAAAAGATCCCGTCGGCTCTGTCATGACAAATATTAAATATTTTGTACAACATTAGATTAGATTAGATTAGATTAGATTAGATTCAACTTTATTGTCATTACACAAGTACAAGGCAACGAAATGCATTACACACATTGCACGTTACACGAGTTACAGGAAAAAATAATTTAGACTTTTCATCATAAAAATACAACAACATATATGCCCTGCTGTGTTGTCAACACACCTGTCTCTGAGTACCCTGCTGCTGCTGCTGCTGTCTCGCCCTGTTTCTCATCAGGGTGGTCGTACCCTGCGGCCTGATTCTCTTCATCCCCCCTCTCCATATTTCCACTTGTCTCCCGTGGGGAGATGAAGGGGCCGAGGAAAGACAGGACCGCAGAGTACTTCCACTTTTTCCCTGATCCTGCTGCTGACCCACTCCTCTTATCCATGTCTTTTCTCCTCTCCTTCAAAGTTCCTTCGCTCTGGAACTTCCCTGGAACGCTCAATTCGCGTCGCCTCAATTGCGCGAATCGCGCAAATCTTGCCGCCTCATTCGCGCGAATCGCGCCGCAGAATGCCATTTCGCGTCTCTGCATTGACTTAACATGTAAATCACTTGCGCGAATCGCGCAAATCGCGTACGGTGTGCGGTACGGTATAATATAATGTTCTTTTTTAATTTCATCTGATTATGATAAGTGCAAAGATTCGAGAGGGTCAGAAATGATTTTGGGTGTTATATTTTTTTAATATTAAGTTTTGTTTTGTAGAAAGCCTTTCTATAAAGTGAATTTAATTTTGTATAAATTGTATCTTAATTTTAATCAAGGTTTCGTCAGCCAATTGCCTGGATTTAATAAATAAGAATCAAATAGACTTGCAGACTATAATCTTGACTAAGGCGGGGGAGCGATCACTTTCATTTCACATGAACTGGAGCGCGTCTCATAAATAAAACCAAACTCAGCAGCTACTGCCTCACAGACATAATAAATATGTGTATAGAAAGCTTGAAACTTCCACTTTTAAACAATACAAAAATCGAAAGGAAAAGAAATAGGCTAGTTAAGCAAAGCGCAGTGCTCACACGAGCAGCTCATGATGACGTCTCAGAGCGGTCCTGCGCGCTCCATCACTGCATGTGCTGTGAGTTTAACGTGCATTTTAGACTTGTGCTTTGTACACATTTGTTTCTTAGTTGTAGTATTAGTTCTTACTTTGCTAAAATTATATATTATTCCTGATTATGGCATAGCTTTCTGCCCACCCAATTAGTCTAATAAAGTAATGATTAAAAAAATTACAAACGCTTGATCAAGGGCCCGGCCCGACCCGGCCTGTGCGGCTGTGCACATTATACTTTCACTTTAGAATTAGAGTCAATTTGGGAGTAAATAGCTTGAAAGTTGTGTTCAATATTGTTCTTAATGAAAAACACAAAAACAAGCTTGATGACAAGATCGCTTAAATGGGCGCTTTTAGCTTTATACCAAATCTTCCACCGTGTCAGCTCCTCAAACTTGTAATAAATTAAATCTGATTCCTGCTGCTGGTCTGTGCCTAGTTCAGTTTTTAATTGTAACGTCTGTTCTCTAACTGAAATATTTGTATTACTATACAAAAAATAAACGGCTGTGGGAAAGTGATGTAACCAGTGTAACACCGACTATCCAAACAAGATAACATATAGCAGCACGCGGTAAGGAACTGTTGTTTATGATATATCATACAGCTATATCTTTAACGAAAAAACATTTACAAGTCCTGACATCATATCCGGGAGATAAGTCAGTAAATACAAGTAAAATCACAGGCTTTGCTTATCCCGTGCGAATGCATCCAGTGCGTAATTTCTAAATCACACACAAGGTCCCAAGATAACAGCCTAGCTACTAATCCCGTGCAAATAGGGCTATAGTTCACCAAGTAATTTACTGGTCACGCATTATTGTTAACTCGCAAGACTGTAAGAAGAAAATGACAATTTCACTCTGTAATCACATTTTGTCATGATTCATGGATTCACTGGCTCATTTCTCTCTAGATGTGTGTTTGGTTGTGTTGGAGGCGTGGTCACTGATCAGCGATCATCAGCACTGTCAGCTGCACCTCATTCACCTGCCTATATAATGGTCTCACCTGCTGTCTGTGTTTGTCGATCGTTGCAGTCTGTCCCGGTGTGTTCCTGTGTTGTCATCTTCCCTGATGTTCTGGTGTGGATTCCATTCCTTGAGTTCCCAGCGCCTGGTCTTGCCCATTGCGTCCCTGTGTCACGCCTCGCTGCACCAAGTCTGTCTTCCTCTGCTCTCTGCCTGCATCGGATGTTCTTTTGAGACTCTTGTGTTCACGCTGTTTGTCACTCAATGAGTCTTTGTCAGTAATAAACACTTATTCACACTCGCTATTGGATCCTCATCTATTTCTGCTTATATTACCGTGACATAACGATCGACCGTCATGGATCCAGCGAGAACGGCAGAGCTACAAGAATATCTCTCCAATACCCACCAGCGTATGGATCAACAGGATGAACAGGTTCTCGCTACGACACTTGCTGTGCAGGCGTTAGTGACACAGGTGTCCGAGCTCACCACTCAAGTTCAGCATCTTACATCACCCACTGCGCCAGCCCCGCCCGCTGTCTCCCCGGAACCAGTCGACCTCGGATACCAGCACGAGCCGCGCATTCCCACACCCGAGAGATACGCAGGAGAACCTGATTTATGCAGATCCTTCCTTACCAGATGTTCTGTGTTTTTTTTTCCATTACAGCCACGGACATTCGCTACCGAGGAGTCAAGAGTGGCATTGGTTTTGACCCTGCTATCGGGACGAGCGGCTCTGTGGGGAACGGTGGTGTGGGAGAATCAACATCCATGCTGTTCCTCGTTCCCTGCACTCTCTGAGGAGATGAGACGGGTTTTCGACCGCGCGGTTGCAGGTCGCGAGGCAGCCCTCAGGATCTCCGTCAGGACAACTGACCCGTCTCTGATTATATGATCGAGTTCCGGACTTTGGCCGCAGAGTGTAAGTGGAACGAGGAGGCGCAGTGGGACATCTTCCTGCATGGGCTGGCTGACCGTGTGCAGAATGAGATCTACGCTCTGGAACTTCCCAGCAGTCTCAACGCGCTCATGGAGTTGGCTCTACGCGTGGATGCGCGCCTTCAGCAGCGGGATCAACGCTCTCAACCCAGACTGTTTCCTGAGCTTCCTGTGAGTTCCAGAGAGTACACAGTCAGCCCACCCGTCGATCTCGAGCCCATGCAGGTGGGTAGTGCTCGGCTTTCCCGGGAGGAGAGAAACCGTTGACGAACAGGAGGACTTTGTCTCTACTGCAGTGGATTGGGGCATTTCCTCAACAACTGCCCAGTAAAAGATCAAGCCCGACAGCAGAACTGAGGCTGCTGTCGGGCGGTTCCAGGTTGGGGAAATCCTCATCAATCA
This sequence comes from Romanogobio albipinnatus, assembly GCA_023566225.1. Lineage (NCBI taxonomy): Eukaryota > Metazoa > Chordata > Actinopteri > Cypriniformes > Gobionidae > Romanogobio > Romanogobio albipinnatus. Next base: position 20,729,649 of record CM042247.1, read on the forward strand.
CTCTCCTCCCGGTAAGACTGCAATGGGCAGACAGGAACTACAACTGCCAGGCTATGATGGACTCGGGGGCGGAAGGTAACTTCCTGCTGGATGTTTCACTGGCTAGTCAGCTTCAGCTCCCTACTAAACCTCTCCGCCACCCTATCACTGTGCACTCTCTTAATGGACAAGCTCTCCCTACTATCACCCACTCTACTGACTTACTCACTGTTATTACATCTGGCAACCACACAGAGACCATGGACTTCCTCATAACTGACTCACCTCTGGTTCCCATCGTCCTCGGTCATCCCTGGCTGGTTAAGCATAATCCCAGGGTTGACTGGGGTCACAATGCTATTTCTGCCTGGGATGATCAGTGCTATGCCTCTTGTCTTGTGTCTGCCCGTCCGTCTGTGTCTAGTTCGGTGTTGCAGGATGAGTCGGTGGATCTGTCAACCGTGCCCACAGAGTATCTTGACCTGAAGGAAGTGTTCAGTAAGTCCCAGGCTGCTTCTCTACCTCCTCATCGTCCCTATGACTGTGCTATAGAGTTACAACCAGGTATGTCTCCGCCTAAGGGCAAGTTATACTCACTTTCGGTTCCAGAAAGGGAGGCCATGGAGAAATATATTTCTGATTCTCTAGCTTCCAGGTTCATCCGTCCTTCCTCTTCTCCAGCGGGGGCGTGGTTCTTTTTTGTGGGTAAGAAGGATGGTTCTCTGCAACCTTGCATTGATTACTGAGGGTTGAATAACATCACGGTGAAGAATACATATCCTTTACCGTTGATGTCTTCAGCCTTTGAGAGGTTGCAGGGAGCATCCATATTCACAAAATTGGACTTACGTAATGCCTATCATTTGGTTCGCATAAGGAAGGGGGATGAATGGAAGACGGCGTTTAACACCCCCAGGGGCCATTTTGAATACTTGGTCATGCCCTTCGCCTGTCCAACTCTCCTGCCGTGTTCCAAGCACTCGTCAATGACGTGCTGGGAATCATGGTAGATCAGTTTATTTATGTCTACCTGGATGACATTCTGATTTTTTTTCTTCCTCTCTCCAGGAACATGCCCAGCACGTCAGACGAGTGCTCCAGAGGTTGCTAGAGAATGGGCTTTTTGTCAAGGCGGAGAAGTGCGCGTTTCATGCACAGTCGGTTCCGTTTCTTGGATATATCGTCTCGCCCAAGGGAATGCGCATGGATCCAGAGAAGGTTAAGGCTGTGATAGATTGGCCAAGTCCAGATTCCCGTAAGGCCCTACAGAGGTTTCTGGGATTCGCCAATTTTTATCGACTATTTATTCGTAACTTCAGCCAACTAGCCGCTCCTCTGACAGCCTTGACCTCCCCCAGAACGACGTTCAGGTGGTCCAATGCTGCTGAGGCTGCATTTTCCAAACTAAAGAGCCGCTTTGTTTCGGCCCCCATTCTCGTTTCCCCTGATCCTTCACGTCAGTTTGTGGTGGAGGTCGATGCATCAGAGGTGGGGGTAGGTGCGGTGCTATCCCAGCGCTCTTCCTCGGATGACAAGATGCATCCGTGCGCGTTTTTTTTTTTCCCATCGTCTGTCGTCTGCCGAACGTAATTATGACATTGGCAACAGAGAGTTGTTGGCAGCCAAACTGGAGGAATGGCGTCATTGGTTAGAAGGAGCGGGAAGGAGCCTTTTATTGTCTGGACAGATCACAAGAATTTGGAGTATATCAGATCTGCTAAAAGACTTAACTCTAGGCAGGCTCGGTGGGCTCTTTTTTTTCCGGTCGTTTTGATTTTTCACTCTCGTACCGCCCGGGTTCTAAAAACATCAAACCCGATGCTTTATCGCGCATTTCTGACCGATCCGAACGCCCGTCCACTCCCGAGTGTATTTTTCCCGAGAGACTCATTATCTCCACACTCACATGGGAGATCGAATCGAGGGTCAAGACGGCCTTAGAAGGGGTAACGCCTCCGCCCGGCCAGGGTCGTTTTGACGGTGGTAGACCGGTTCTCGAAGGCGGCTCATTTTATTCCTTTGCCTAAATTACCTTCTGCAAAGGAGACAGCGGTGACTGTCGTGGACCACATCTTTCGTTTACATGGCTTTCCGATAGACGTGGTTTCCGACAGGGGGCCCCAGTTTGTGTCCAAATTTTGGCGAGAGTTTTGTAAATTACTGGGGGCGACGGTCAGTTTGTCCTCGGGTTTCCATCCCCAGAGCAATGGGCAGACCGAGCGAGCCAACCAGGACCTTGAGAGAACGTTACGATGTTTGGTGTCCAAGAATCCTTCCTCCTGGAGTCAACAGATCTCATGGGTTGAGTACGCACATAATTCGTTGCCAGTGTAGTCCACGGGTCTCACTCCGTTTCAGGGTAGTATAGGTTACCAGCCACCAAATTTTCCTAGTCTGGAGTCCGAAGTCGCGGTCCCCTCTGCTCACGCCTTTTGTCCAGAGGTGTCGTCACACCTGGAACAGAGCCCGTGAGACTCTGCTTCAGGTGGGGGCGCGCACCAAGGCCCAAGCCGATCGCGGGTCGTGGGTCAAAAGGTGTGGCTTTCAACTAAGAATATTCCTTTGCATTCCGTTTCCAATAAGCTTGCTCCTAAATTCATTGGCCCGTTTCCTGTCACCAAGATCCTTAGTCCGGTGGCATTCCGCCTCAAACTACCTCCCACGTACGGGAGGATTCACCCAGTTTTTCATGTATCCAAATTAAAACCTGTATTTCACGCCCAGATTAATCCGCCTGCTCCGGTTCCTCCCCCGCCGCGACTCGTAGATGGGGAACCCACTTATTCGGTCAACCGTATTCTGGACTCTAGGCGGAGGGGACACGGATTTCAGTACTTGGTGGACTGGGAGGGTTACGGTCCGGAGGAGAGAAGTTGGGTACCGGCTAGGGACATATTGGACCACTCCCTTATCGATGATTACAATCGACAGGTAGGTTCCTCTGGGAGCGTCAGGAGACGCCCCTAGGGGGAGGGGTACTGTCATGATTCATGGATTCACTGGCTCATTTCTCTCTAGATGTGTGTTTGGTTGTGTTGGAGGCGTGGTCACTGATCAGCGATCATCAGCACTGTCAGCTGCACCTCATTCACCTGCCTATATAATGGTCTCACCTGCTGTCTGTTTGTCGATCGTTGCAGTCTGTCCCGGTGTGTTCCTGTGTTGTCGTCTTCCCTGATGTTCTGGTGTGAATTCCGTTCCTTGAGTTCCCAGCGCCTGGTCTTGCCCATTGCGTCCCTGTGTCACGCCTCGCTGCACCAAGTCTGTCTTCCTCTGCTCTCTGCCTGCATCGGATGTTCTTTTGAGACTCTTGTGTTCACGCTGTTTGTCACTCAATGAGTCTTTGTCAGTAATAAACACTTATTCACACTCGCTATTGGATCCTCATCTATTTCTGCTTATATCACCGTGACACATTTAGGTAGGCTAATGTATTAATTCCACCGTCACAACTGAGCGCAAAATGCTGCTTGGATGGTTTCAAGATAGTTAAAAATAATTAATGCTACAATAATAATTTAATGGTTCATGTATGTTTATTCTTGTTAGAAGCTTTTGTTTTTATTTTACTGATTATGAACACAAATTAATCATGACTAACTAAATTAGTTTTAATTGTAGGCTATTAATTAGGCTATAGCCTACCATTGATGAAAACAAGCTGATACCAAGGTATTTAGGCCTATAATTATAACATTTATTCATGAAAAATCATGATTATATAATTTTTTTATCGAAAGTAAGGTTAATAATTAGAGCCCTGGGAAATCCATTATTTTATTTTTTTTTCCTAATTCCGTTTTAATTTTTCTGGATTCAGTTTTTTTGGACTCCATTTTAATCGTTAAGTTATTATTATTATTATTTTTGTAATTAAAAAGCATGTCTAATTAATTGAAATAATTAAACCAATTACAGCTTTAGGGCCCTATGAAATACGTTTTACCCATCCTATTCCGTTTAATTTTTTTTTTCTGTTTTTTAATTTTTTTTCTGTTTTCAAATCAAATGAAGACATAAAATATTACTTTAATTTAACTTTTAATCATAAGAAATTAAACAAACTGTTTTTTTCAAACAACATGCTGCACTGAACTTTATTGATCAAATTAAAACATGGAAGAAAACGTGATTATTCCTTAAATTAAGTTTTAATAATATTGTATTATTATTAGTGTTATTATAACATTGAAACTTATCTAAATTCTACTGTACAACAGTTATATATATATATATATATATATATATATATATATATATATATATATATATATATATATATATATATATATATATATATATATATATATATATATATATGCTATTTTTGGCTACTCCTCGCTGATTTGATGTCAAATTTGTAACTATTGCATTTCATTAACACTGGCACTGGTTTATAATTTCTATCTCAGACTACTTTTTTGCTCTCTGGGATTCTAATATTCCCGCTGTCTATTAACGGGTTCTACTGCTTTATGGGGTCCGGGCTTTCCCTGTCCATGCAATATGCACATCCTTGAATGAGCGTGGATTTCTAGCGTAGGCCTATTTACTTGAATTTCTTAGGTAATATATATGGGTTGACCCATTTCAGAGGCGGCTAAAATCCGAATTTGAATGGACTGTGAATAAATCTTTCTACGAACGTTACGTGCATGCGATGCCGCGCTGACTGACATATGCGCAAGAATCAGTCACACAGTCTCACGCTCAGAGAAATATTGTAAGTTACATTTTTATCAAACAGAATAATACTGCATCACAAATTCAATATAGCCTACATTTTAGCTATGGCTTTTATTACTAGTATTTTGAAAGACTAAAACATGTGCTTTATCATGAACCATTATTGGCTTTTATATTAAGTCAACTGTCACTTTACTTTGTGCGAGGCCCTGGTGAGGTGCAAGGCCTTGTGCGGTCGCACAATTGGTGCAGCCCTTGCGACAGTACTATGTTGAGGTTGGCTACTGTGCTACTCCCAGGGTTCCCACTCTTTCATCAACACCAGATTCAAGGACTTTCAAGGACTTTTTCAAGCACCATTTATTTTATATCAAGCACCTATCAGATTCACAACCCAGCATATGTAGCATCACGAAAGACAGCTTAAATTAGGCTACTTAAAGGAACACGCCAACTTTTTGGGACTTTAGCTTATTCACGTATACCCCAGAGTTAGATAAATCCATACATACCATTCTCATCTCAGTGCGTGCCATAACTCTGTCTGACTCACCCACCGCTAGCCTAGCTTAGAACAAAGACTGGAGGTAAACGGCTCCAGCTAGCCTACTGCTCAGTATGTGAAAAAAATAACACCAACACATTAAAAATATTTAACGCAATTAATGCAGCGTTTGTTCTTATATCCATTTTTGCCTAGCGTTACATTATATGATCACGCTCTTATTCATGAAAATGCTTTTAAACCATCTATGCGACAAGACAAAAGAGAACACGCTGTATGTCAATGTCCTGTGTGTGTGGCTGCGTCTCAATCAGATCCCTAGTTCAGTAGTCAGGGCACTGATCAGGGAGTCGGCCACATTCATGTCAAATCAAGTCAACTTTATTTATATAGCGCTTTTAACAATGTAGATTGTTTCAAAGCAGCTTTACAGTGTTAAACAGGAAAATAATGCAGCATAATTTTATTCAGCTGTATAGCCATTCTGGAAAAAACGCTGATGTCATCAGTTCATTTCAATTATCATACAGTGACAGTGTGGGCTTTAGATCAATAATTCGATCAGTAATTTAGTTTAAATGGTTAATTTAGTTTATTATTTAGATTTATTTCGATGTTTAGTTGAAAAAAATGTATGTTACACGATATTCTAATTCTATATTTAATTTATTATTTATGCAGTTAAGAAAGGTGTTTGATAACTATTACATTTCTGTATATGTCTAACAGTGAAGGCCACAGGTAAATATAACATTTATTATAATGGGTTTATTTAAAGATTGTTTTAAGTTCACCTAAATTAAAAGTTGTTGTTTTTTAAGCCTAATAAATGTTGAAATTGGTAGCTTTCAGTTATACTGTAATATAATGTCATCGATGTTTCATAGAGACATTAGTATCAGTGATACTGGCCTTCATTTATAAAAAGATGCCATTACAACAAATATTTAAAATATGCCGTCTTTAAATTGTTTCTACATTAATTTGGAGAGTAACTGAAATCAATACAATATCAAAATATTAAAAACTCCAAATATATTTAAAACTTGCGATTACAGAAAAAATTTGATACATTTTTTTAACCGATTCCCGACACAAGAATAGTTGCATCGTGTACTAAGACTGACAGAAAATGAAAAGTTGCGATTTTCTAGACCGATATGGCTAGGAACTATATTCTCATTTCTGCGTAGTAATCCAGGGACTTTGCTGCTGTACCATGGGTGCAGTGGCGCAACGATATTACACAGTGCCTGAAAATAGTCCCCAGCACGCTCCCTGTGTAAGCAGGTTTAGTTAGCCCATTTTCAGGTGCTGAATTATCATTGCACCACTGCACCCACGGGACGGCAGCAAAGTTCCTGGATTATTACACAGGAATGAGAGTATAGTTCCTAGCCAGTGTTGGACAAGTTACTGAAAATTTGTAATTAGTTACAGTTACTAGTTACTTTTAAAAGTAATTGAATTACTTTACCAATTACTGTATATCAAAAGTAATTAGTTGCTAGGGAAAGTAACTTTTAAGTTACTTTTATGTCTACTTTTTAAATGTAAATATGAAAAGTACTGAACAGTCAAACACAATAAACAATTTTTAGACCTATTTATTGTAATCAACAGGGCAACAGTCTTCAAATCAAGCAGTAGTACGGTGTTTAGTGTCCACCAGCAGCAGCGAGAGTTCCTTCAGTGCAGCTGGGAGAGTTATGGCCCTTTTACACCTGGTCACTTCATTCATTTTCTCTGACCAGATATCTATCCGATTGTGAAAAGACCAGGAGTAAATGCCTTCTGAAATTCTTTAGAGATGGATTTAAATCTGATCACTCAAACAAACCAATTCAGAAGGTGGTCTGGGACGCATTTCAGGCAAAACCGGACAAGTGTATGCATAATGGTTGTTTACTCCCGGCAAATTGTTAAAAAATAAATGTGTGAGAGGATGTTATAGGCTATATGTTGCATCGCATCGCCGCAAATGAGTGAAGCAAGCAACACGCAAACTGCCGCAAGTGAAAGTGAAGGTAGGCCTAAGTCTTAGATGCTCAAAAACACAACCATCTTCATTAAAACGAATGAGACTAAATTATCTCACCAGTTATTAGCTTGCTCTCTCATATTGCGGTCTTTGATCTTGAAATGAGCAGATGAATAAAATGCAGCTCATTGGCTATCTGTTGTTTTCGTTGACGTGATATCCGTTAAATATGCATATAGCGCTGGAATTGAAGATCGGATTTATATTCATTTTGCGGAGAGGTGTAAAGACAACCTGCATGTTTTTTTTTCTTGTTTATATTGTTTAGCCCGTTTCGTTTGCGAGTGCCTACGATCAGCCTAACCTCAACTTATCAAAAATGCCTTTTTACATACGAACATAAGCAACATTTCGTTCTGTCTTTGATAGCGCATATAGGCCTACTGTAGGACAATTTATGAAATAACACCATTCTAAACAAAATGCATTTCAAATTTAATTCAAGCACTTTCAAGGACCTATATTTGTTTTCAAGTACTTTCCAGGCCTTGAATCCATGTGTAGAAATTCAAGTACTTTCAAGTACTTTCAAGAAGAGTGGGAACCCTGTACTCCGCAGCGCTCCGTAGCGCGCTCATAACAGAAGTGACGCGGTTGCAACGCGCATGCGGTGCATTTTTCCAGGCGAGCCTAGCTCGCGGCGAGATGAAAACTCAACTTTTCAGATTGCCGCAAGCCCACCGCAGGTCACCAACCGATCAACTTCGGCCTTAAGAAGCTCAGCCTGGATACCTGGATAATGGATAGGGGGCGCTGGCCCAAAAAATGTTGAGAACCACTGCCCTAAGTGCACCTGCACCATGCGCTTCAGACCATGCGCTCAGATCCTTAAAATAGGGCCCTAAAATGGTTAAGACCATAAAAAGACTACTAAAAATTTACCATTTTTGGCTTGGCCCATTTCTTCTTTCAGTATAACAGACCAGCTAACAAGTGTCCCAAACCCCTCTAAAACTTGTAAACCATACCCGCCTAACCAGCTAAAAAGTTCTGATCAACTAACAAATACACCAAACTCCTATAAAACCAGCAAACCAAGACAGCTTAACTAGCTTAAGTCTGACCAGCTAACAAGTACCCCAAGCCCCTCTTAAACCAGCTAACAAAGGCTCTAATCCCTTTAAAACCAGCAAACCAATTCAGTTTCACCAGCAGACAAATCCAAAACCATCAAACCAGACCAGTCTGAACAGCTGACAAGTCCCCATAACCCTTCTAAAACCAGCAATCCAGACCAGCTGACAAGTCCTAGCTGCTGCAAACCTTAACTAGACAGTTGCTTAGCTACCATAACACCAGCGCACCATTGAGCAAGACCCTTCTGACAAATAACCCATGTGGTGAGCTTCAGAAAGGCCTGTTTAACATAGATTCCACTGTGACTGAGTAATTGTCGAAGTAAAGGTGTTTCTGTTGTATCATGAATCAGATGAAATACTCACACCCTGCATTTGTAACTCCAAACAAGCTCTGAGGAGATTCCACTTCCCACTGCAGCACTCTGTTTGTAATGTTTTTGTAGATGTGAAGTCATCATCCTCATCTGTTTCATCTCTAGGTTGTAAATAGTCTCGCTGCGGATTCATCCTTACTGACTCGCATCATTCAGACATCGGATCGATTTTGTGCTCAAACTGTCTTGGAAAATGTCTTAGCACCATAGCTGGACTGCTGCCTAAATTTCTCTTTTCTGAATCCACACTTCTTCCAAGGTTCATTTTTATTGACGTTCCACTGCTTCATGTTTTGTTACTGATAGAAGCGGAACCTAAGGTTCTATAACCCTATAATAAATGTATATGTTACTGTTGCTTAATATTGCTGACATGTATAATATTATATATTTATATTACACATCCATAACATTATATATTTTGAATCACGCTTTCTTTTACATCACGTGGATGGTTGGGTTACCTGGGGAACACATTGCACCTGGATGCACTATGGGAAGGCAGGAGGCAGTTTGATGCTTTGGGCAATGTTCTGCTGGGAAACCTTGGGTCCTGCCATCCATGTGGATGTTACTTTGACACCTACTTTTACCACCTACTTAAGCATTGTTGCAGACCATGCACACCCTTTCATGGAAACAGTATTCCTTGGTGGCTGTGGCCTCTTTCAGCAGGATAATGCGCCCTGACACAAAGCAAGAATGGTTCAGGAATGGTTTGAGGAGCACAACAATGAGTTTGAGGCGTTGACTTGGCCTCCAAATCTCAATCCAATCGAGCATCTGTGGGATGTGCTGAACCGACAAATCTGATCCATGGAGGCCCCACCTCACAATTTACAGGACTTAAAGGATCTGCTGCTAACATCTTGGTGCCAGATACCACAGCATACCTTCAGGGGTCTAGAGGAGTCCATGCCTCGACAGGTCAGGGCAATTTTGCAGCAAAACGGGGACCAACACAATATTAGGCCATAATATTAGGTCATAAGGTCATAATGTTATGCCTGATCGGTGTTAAATATACAGCATATTTATATTATAAATGAATTGTTTTATAATATATACTGTATGTATCTTATTTATGTATTATATAAATATGTTAATTTATATCATGTTAAAATGATATGTATTATATTAAAAAAATAATAATAATAAAGCTTTTTTTATATCCTATTACAGCAAACAGGAAATGAGATGGGAAGACTTCTTGAAACATCCCTGCAGCCTCATGCATCTAATCACAGCCAATCTCTGAAGTGCGTAATTCCAAGATGACAGGAAAATGATTTTGCCCGTTGGTGATTGTGTTATTCAACCGAGTCCCTTCCGCTAGGGAGTGACATGGGACAAGGTCACCTCATTAGCATGGCGTGAATAAAAGCTAGTCAGCTGTGGCTTCAGGAGTTCGTTTTTCTGAGCTCGGTGGCTGGCATTCTCTGACATTTTTGTGGCAGGTGAGTGCAACAAAAGGCTCTTTAAAACTGATATGATAAGATAGCCGGGTCTGCTGACATGACAACAGATTTCTGGAGGGGATAGCGCTGTCTTCATTGTTGCTGCCGTCCACAAGAAAGAAAAGAAAAAGGCAAACCAGACTTTAAGATTCCCGCTGTATATTACATGGCTGGGGGATTTCACAGAGGCCTTTTTCTCCATGGTACGCATTTTGATTTCAATGAGTAAAAAGTTATTTGGGGTGTTTTTCCTGCTTAAAATTGGACACTATAAAGCATTTATAATTGAAACATTTTCATGTAAAAAAAAGAAAATAAATATATTTATTGAAAACATAAATTTATTTAACCAGACACCTGAACAAACACATTTATCCAGTTTTTCCATGTATTACAAATGTCATATTTAATACAAAGTAACATTTCTAATTCAGCTGTTGCTCTCAGGCAATATTGTACCATCGTGGGATACAAGTATCACCAAACCATCATATCAAGTTATCATATCCATCTTCATCCTCATCTACATCTTCAATCTCACACTCACCCTCACTCTCTCCCTAACGGATTGTCACTATGACCCTCATCTTCCTCATCACATGACACCTCACCCTCACCCTCAGGCAGTTGTGTTTATACCTTTTTTAAGTGCTATAGAAAATGTGCAGATCATAATATGTGCAGTTATAGTGTGTGAATTACTATTCTTAAAAGTGCATTACAAAATCACGCAAAAATGCAAATGAGAATTCTAGCTCTTTTCCTTACAAATATACTATATTTTTATCCAACCCAGTGTGTCTGGTTTGGCCTTATGCGATTCCATCACAATGTTGGACGGAAATGAATGAAAAGTGCACTTTTCATTGGAGAAAATATGGAGCCATGTGACCTGTATACATGTATGAAACAGGACACAAAATGGACCCCTGTGGGTCATGTGACGACTTTTTGCACTTTCATTGATTAGTATTTGAGTTCTTCTCCCCTGAGATAGGTTTGAACAATAAATTGGTGTTTCATTTTATTAAAAATAAACTAATAGACTACACTCACCTAAAGGATTATTAGGAACACCATACTAATCCTGTGTTTGACCCCCTTTCGCCTTCAGAACTGCCTTAATTCTATGTGGCATTGATTCAACAAGGTGCTGAAAGCATTCTTTAGAAATGTTGACCCATATTGATAGGATAGCATCTTGCAGTTGATGGAGATTTGTGGGATGCACATCCAGGGCACGAAGCTCCTGTTCCACCACATCCCAAAGATGCTCTATTGGGTTGAGATCTGGTGACTGTGGGGGCCATTTTAGTACAGTGAACTCATTGTCATGTTCAAGAAACCAATTTGAAATGATTCGAGCTTTGTGACATGGTGCATTATCCTGCTGGAAGTAGCCATCAGAGGATGGGTACATGGTGGTCATAAAGGGATGGACATGGTCAGAAACAATGCTCAGGTAGGCCGTGGCATTTAAACGATGTCCAATTGGCACTAAGGGGCCTAAAGTGTGCCAAGAAAACATCCCCCACACCATTAAACCACCACCACCAGCCTGCACAGTGGTAACAAGGCATGATGGATCCATGTTCTCATTCTGTTTACGCCAAATTCTGACTCTACCATCTGAATGTCTCAACAGAAATCGAGGCTCATCAGACCAGGCAAAATTTTTCCAGTCTTCAACTGTCCAATTTTGGTGAGCTCATGCAAATTGTAGCCTCTTTTTCCTATTTGTAGTGGAGATGAGTGGTACCCGGTGGGGTCTTCTGCTGTTGTAGCCCATCCACCTCAAGGTTGTGCGTGTTGTGGCTTCACAAATGCTTTGCTGCATACCTCGGTTGTAACGAGTGGTTATTTCAGTCAAAGTTGCTCTTCTATCAGCTTGAATCAGTCTGCCCATTCTCCTCTGACCTCTAGCATCAACAAGGCATTTTCGCCCACAGGACTGCCACATACTGGACGTTTTTCCCTTTTCACACCATTCTTTGTAAACCCTAGAAATGGTTGTGCGTGAAAATCCCAGTAATTGAGCAGATTGTGAAATACTCAGACCGGCCCGTCTGGCACCAACAACCATGCCACGCTCAAAATTGCTTAAATCACCTTTCTTTCCCATTCTGACATTCAGTTTGGAGTTCAGGAGATTGTCTTGCCCAGGACCACACCCCTAAATGCATTGAAGCAACTGCCATGTGATTGGTTGATTAGATAATTGCATTAATGAGAAATTGAACAGGTGTTCCTAATAATCCTTTAGGTGAGTGTATGTTGCCTGGAGGCAACACTGTACCATAGAGGGTTAAGAATGCGGCAGCACCATCTGCCTTGCAGTTTCTGAACTGTGACATCTTTTGGTATTAGAACAGCCCTGATCAAATAATAACAAAATCTTAAATAATTTATATCAAAATTGTGTAATGGATTAAATAATGACTTATTTTTAAATTAAAACACTTTAATTGGATAATATAAAGGCACACAACAATCCTTTATCCTTTATCCTTTATCAAAGGCTCTGTTTACACCTAGTATTAAAACGCGTTTTGGTCGATCGGATAACAAGTAGATGCTTTAATCTGTCTCTTTTGTCAATTTTCAACCACTTCTGTCCTGATTTATTTGAGGAGAGGGTCTACGGGCAGTTAAATGTGTGTTTTTTTTTCAGGTCTTTCGATCTAATGGACAAAATAAGCTTGCGCAATTTACATATGAATGCGATCGTAGACGATGGAAAAACATACAGACAGCAGCAGCTTTTGTTTCTGTTGTGATAGCCGCAAGACCACGCCGAACACGTTGTGTGTTAGAAAATGGTGAGAGAGCATGTTCGAAATCAACCTATTACACTTATGTTATGCACAACTTGAAGATACTTGTCATGTTATACATTTATAACGTGAGTACAACTGTGAATACACTCTTTCGGTTAATATAGAGGTAAGTAATGTTCAGCTATTGAAGAACGCATTCAACTTGAAAATGAGAACGATTTTAGATTTGTAACATGGATCGAGGAGATATGGGTAATTCAGAAAGGGGCTGCATTGTGAAACAAATATATCTGTGTAGGTCTATGCAGTGTTGAATATGTTTTTCATTTCTTTCAGCATGTACAGTTGTTCGACATTGCAGTGTGCTGATGAGTACTGCTCTTTCGGTTAATACAGAGGTAAGTACTATTGAAGACTTCAGATTCAAAAGCCTCTAAGTCCGTCCAACGTTTTTCTTTAAAATAAGAATTTTTTTCAGGGTTCTATGTATATGTTTCTACCTAAGTACCGGTACTTCTGAATGGGCAGAGGCTGGGATTTAGTGGGTTTGAAGTGAAAGTATTTTATGAATGTATACTATATGCAGAGAGCATTTATTCAGTATTGTCATCTCATTTTTAAGTGGCTTTTAGAGGCATTTTCATCTGAACTCTTCTATTGTTTATATATAATATTCTTCAATACAATGCTCAGCTATTAAAGAACGTATTACAATTCATAATATGAGAGTGGTTTTAGATCAGGATCTTAGAATTTAGTTTAAAGGGATAATACACCCCAAAAATGTACTCACCCTCACATACTTTCATTGTCATTTAAAGTTTTGACACATATCCTGGTTGAATGTATTGTGGTTTCATATTGTAAATTAAATGAAAGCTGTTTATCACATTGATGTCTGTCAAGCGTTAGTGCAACTCATTGTTTGTGTTTTGTTCTCTATAGGCAGCACAAATCTGGGATCTGCATTGGCCCTGCCAAGTCTGGAGAGTGTTTTTACAGTTTAATGATTCAATTTTAATAAAAGTTTTTTAACGGATTTCTGAGTGTTGTCATAATTGACGTGATAGCTAATAATCAGTTATATCACGGTAACACTTTACAATAAAGTTCATTAGCTAACAGTTAACTACATTAGTTAACATGAACTAATAATGAACCACTTATAAAGCATTTATTTATCTTTGTTAATGTTAATTTCAACATATACTAATGCATTATTCAAATCTTGTTAACATTAGTTAATGCACTGTGAACTAATATGAACAAACAATGAACAGCTGTATTTTTATGAACTAACGTTAACAAAGATTAACTAATGCTGAACAGAGGTGTTGTTCATGGTTAACTAATGCATTAACTAATGTTAACTAATACAACCTTATTGTAGTGTTACCAATATCACTGTACAAAATATTTTTTGCTAACAACCCTTTATATTTAATTATTTTTTTAAATGTGTAGCAGATTGTAGTTAGTTATAATATGTTATAAAAACTACCGTAATCAATTATACTGCATATAACTTTACAGTATTTTAAAGTACAGTGCAAAAACAAGAACTGCAATTAATTTTACAGTATAAATATACTGTAAGCTATTATACAGTATGCTGTGAACTACTGTAGTCAGATTTACAGTAATTTTACAGTAATTTAGCTATTTGTTGCCAGTAAGTTACTGTTGATTTTATGTAAAAAATTTTACAGTGTGTGCTTGGTACGTTTTTCATTTTCAAACCAAACTTGGGTCTCCAGCAGAATCCCGTCTGGCTAGCGTGCTTCCCATAATGTTTACACATTAGGTAGACGGAGAGTAGGCCGTCTTTTGTGGCTGTTCGAACCCATTCGACCACATGAGCGTTTACACTACGAAAGCAATCCGTTCGACTGCGTTTTCGACTACTTCCGGAAGTGGTCAAATAGACAAGCGCAAAATGTTTTAGACCCGGTTGACCCTGTTACACTTGTGATTATATCGACCAAAACACATCTTATTATCAGGTGTAAACAAGGCCAAAATAATCATTATATAGTAATCAAATGAATGTCACACCAAGGCCTAGACCTATAACAAATGCACCTCACCCTCCGATAGTTCTTATATATTGATTATACTTCTAAATGTTAAATTTTAATGGACATTCTATTTACAACTAATGAGCTTTTGCTCTGGCCTATTTTAGCTTGCTCATTCATTGATCAGTTTCTTTCTTTTGTTGTAGGAATAAAATAAAATAATGTACCCAATTGCATATCACTTTTTCTTTAACATTAGTTGGAGATTAATGCAACTATAGACATGCAATAAAGTGCAGACACAAGTGATAACTAATGTTAGGCTGTAATTTATCATAGTCAAAAGATATTAAAGTAAAAATCATTTACTCAACCTCATGTCATTTTAAAGTTGTATGACTTTCTTTCATCTGTGGATCACAAAAGAGATAATTTAATGAACATTCGGATGGGTGAGTTGAGTGCAATGGCATTACAGCATGACTGACTTCGATAACCCAAAAATCTGTCACATTTATCCACCCTCGTGTTGTTCCAAACCTGAATTGCTTACTTTCTACTGTGGAACATAAAAAAAGAAGAAGATATTTTAGAGAATTCTGGTAACCAAACAGTTTTGTTTTTGCTGCAAGGATTTGTATCCCAGAAACACGGAAGCAAGATAACATTAACATTTCACTTCCGGTTCAACTGTCAAAACTCAATGGCTGTTTCTCAATCCCAAGAACGCAAAAAAACAGACTATATTCTGATATTGCAGAGGTTTATTTTTTTCATGTTATATCAAGTGTACAGTTTCATTTTCTGCATCTTGAAATAAATATGTCTATGTTCTGTATCACTCTGTGTCTGTGTTTGTTTCCTTTTTCTGTTTAGACGATAACTGAGCCTTTAAATCTCTTTTGTAAAAGCTTTATGAGGCATAAATCGTCCTCACTTTAGATGAGCTCACAAAAATAGTTAACTGACGACTACTAAATGTAGTACTACTAAACGACCTGAATTAATCATGAAATACAGTAGGAATACAGCATTTATTAACCCTCTGAGTAACTATTTCTATGTCTATATAAAAATATGTACTATGTACATTCAAATAGTTTATTAATCATTTACTTACACTTCATAAATGATCTTATGAACGAACCACTGACAACTCCTAAATAACTGGTTTGCAAATAATGTAATACTTAATTTAGAAATTATAAATTGATCATTAATAAAATATGAAAATACAATTATCAAACACATTATAGATATGCTTATAAATCAATAACAACGCATTTACAGCTGTATTGTTTATTAATGTCTATTCATGCTTTATAAACGATGAATTGACTATTTACTAATGCTTAACTAATGATTCATAGCGTGCAGTTATTATAAAGTGTTACCAAATATGAAGCTTACAAAATGTTTATCATAAACTAGCATCAAGACCCAGAATCTGCCCTAACTAAATTTACGGCCAGGAGCCGCTATACTGCATCTCACAAAACCAAACATTTCATTTTTGGGGTTGTCACACATACTGACTTCTGGAATCCCACCCTCATTCTGTGATGTCTGTCACATCTGCTGAGGGGTGATGGATTATGTGTCACTTTCCGACACGTGAAGCTCTAAATAAGAACAGGAGCATGGCAGGGACATAAACAATTGGGTAACACTTGATTTCGATAGTCCACTTTATACAATCTACTAACTATAAGTAACTTTGCAACTACATGTCATGAGAATGATGGTCTACATTAAGTAACTTTGCAAGTAGCCTACATATCAACTTATCCTAACCTAACAGTCTATTAATACTCTAATGAGAGTTAGTTGACATAGGTGCAAAGTTACTAGGTAGTGGAATGTCTGAAGTGAACTATTACAGTTGTTGTTTAAACTTTATTTCAGTAGAGTAAATTAGCATTCAATTCATTGAGTAGGCTAACGTTACCCTGTCAATGTGTGTGATTCTGTATTTGTCCCTTTGGGGCTGTTATATGTTCACAAACAGTTTCAGTAAGAAAAAGATGAGTGTTCTGTCTCTATGTTCATTTAAATGTATGAGAATACCAAAAACACACTCAACTGTGACTTTATATTTCATCACGTGACTTTATTTCTTGTAAATGTGCCTTTATATCTACCTTATATCTTTGACTTCCATCTTTGTTTCTTGGATATATTTCATAATACTCATAATTGTGACTTTATTTTTCATAATGTTGCCTTTATTTAATACACTACCGGCCATATGTTTAGAATAATTACAATGTTTTAATGTTTTTAAAAGAAGTGTCTTATTCACCAAGGCTGCATTTATACAAACAGTAATATTGTGAAATATTTATTTAATTTGATTATATACAAATCATTACTCCAGTCTTCAGTCACATGGTCCTTCAAGAACCATTCTAATATGCTGATTTGTGACACCGAAGACTGGAAAAGTTGCTACTGAAAATTAAGCTTTGCCATAGAAAACTAAATTATAATAATATTTCATAATATTACAGTTTATACTGTATTTTTGATCAAATAAATGCAGCCTCTGTTAGCATAAAAATGTTATTTCAAAAACATTTTAAAAAATCATCAAACATATGACTGATAGTGTAGGTCAATATACCTAAAGCAAACTGTTTCTTACTCATTTCTGATCTGTCACAAAGTAGCTTTGAATCCATTTTCCATTTTCTGAGAAAATCACAGAGAAACATAATAAAATCATGCAGGACTGACTGAGACTAAATATATCCTCAGATGTTAGAACTCATCTTGTGGACACTTCGTTTCACACAGTCTTTTCTTTGACATTTTTACAATGTACAAAACATTAGTGTGAATAATTTCACGTTACTGAAACAGGGATTCACTTACAAATCGGAGAGAGAGAGAGAGAGAGAGAGAGAGAGAGAGAGAGAGAGAGAGAGAGAGAGAGAGAGAGAGAGAGAGAGAGAGAGAGAGAGAGAGAGAGAGAGAGAGAGAGAGAGAGAGAGAGAGAGAGAGAGAGAGAGAGAGAGAGAGAAAAAAAACGACTGTCTGTTCTTCCTCCACCGGCCAGAATAAAAATGCGAGTCATACTTTTTCAAAAGAATCCATTTTCAATGCCTATGTTCTAAATTGAAGATGAGTGGACAAAGGTGATTTTCGTGACATGGAAAAGATAAAACCGAGTGTTGCCAATGCAACAGCAGAGAGCGAGAGAAGCGCCGCCAGTAACTCATCTATAACTGCTCAATGTCAACCATGAAATTGAATAGAAAGTAATATAATTTATAAATGAACCCCTTATTTCTGCTTAGTGAGCCAACCGCAATCGTCATGGGCAGAATGAATAACACAGGTCCATTCTAAAGATGAGTTCTGGCTTGAGGCTTTCAGGTTATTGCACATTAAAGATTCTTTTGTTGATTTCTTCTGTCAGTAAGCAATCTTAAAGGAATATTTTACTCAAAAAATTTAAATTCAACATTATATACTCAGCGTTAAGACCTATATGCCATGCACATTATATTTGATTTAAGACTAGAAGCGGAGATGAAGATTATCTGACTTCAAAAGACTTGGCATATACCTAGTGCATGAGTAAATTGACTTTCCCTTTCGTTCAGTCACTACGACTAACGAATGGGGGGTTTCGCTTAGAAGCCAATTACCTTCGAGAATTCAACAGCACCCAATGGCAGTGCCAATGCCATGGGTATGCGGAATTTGCATGCGTAACTCCGCCCCCCCCCTGGGGTATATAAGGAAGTACGCTGGCAACATCGCTTTATGTTTCTGCTTTGGAGCCAAGAGTATCTCTTCACTCCTTCAAGCCTGATCTGAGTCTTTGTCAAGCCTTCGAGACGACCAGCTTTCCAGAGGCGTTGGTGTTACGGCGCGTTCCAGTGATCATCATACTGCCTGCCTGCTGATCTGCGCAGTGGTCCGCTAGACAGCTGGTGTGTGGTCCCTGGGCGCTTCGGCGTTCTCTGCGAAGCTTCCTCTCCTAAAAGAGCTTACACGTGACGCGTCCTTTTCAGGATGTCTCGTCCGTGTACTTCTGGGTGTGGCCGGTTGCTTTCCTCTTTCGATGGGCACAAACACTGCTTGGTATGTTTGGGCTTACAGCATGCCCAAGCAGCGTTTGTGGATGAGTCATGTTCCCACTGCGGGAACATGACCATCGCGGTGTTGCGGTCGAGACTCCATGACCTTCGTAATGAAGTGAGAGTCCCCTCTACCACACCCCGATCTACTGAGTCCCAGAGGCCCAGTACTTCGGCTGGTGGTCAGGGTGACCTGATGGTTACGGTGTGGAACAAAGCCCCGACGCTCATGCCTCGGGCCACACCCCCGTCTTGCACACCGCAACCCGTGAGTGTTCAGACGCATATCGCGGGGCCTGCTTCGGCCCCCCCGTGCATCTCGTTTGGCGCTCCGGAGGAAGATGCGATGTCGGTCACCGCATCACAAGGTGGGCTCGAGTCCTCTGAGGATGATGACTCGGCTGTGCTGCCGCCTTCGGGCGTTCCAGCATTGCCCGAGTCGGACCCAGAGCTGACAGCCATGTTTTCTCGGGCAGCCGCGAGCTTAGGGATAGAGTGGAACCCTCTGCCTTGTCCCGAACGCTCCAGGCTCGATGATTGGTTTTTGGGAGCGCGCGCTGACAACCGTCAGTCCCCGCCCCAAATACCTTTCTTTCCTGAGCTTCATGAGGAACTTGCGCGGTCCTGGAAGTCCCCGTTGTCTTCCCGTGACCGTTCGGCGACTTCCTCCGCCTTCTCTGCCCTTGATGGGGCGGCGGCCAAAGGGTACACTGGGGTCCCCCCAGTTGAACGTTCTGTTGCGATGCAACTGTGTCCACAGAGCGCTTCAACTTGGCGTGGCGATCCTAAGCACCCCTCCAAAGCCTGTCGATTCACATCAACCTTGGTGGCGAAATCGCACAGAGCAGCGGGGCAGGCTGCCGCCTCTTTGCATGCCATGGCGATCCTCCAGGTCTACCAGGCCAGGATCCTCAAGGACATGCACGAGGGCAGAGTTGATCCGGGGTTCTTAAATGAGCTGCGTGCCACCACCGACCTCGCTCTCCGGGCGACGAAGGTGACCGCACACTCCCTGGGTCAAGTGATGTCCACAAACGTGGTCCAGGAGAGACACCTGTGGCTGAACCTGGCAGATATGCAGGACACCGAGTGAACCCGGTTCCTCGATGCCCCCATATCCCAGGCCGGCCTCTTCGGCGGGGCGGTCGAAGACTTCGCCCAACAGTTTTCGATCGCCCAGAAGCAGACTGAGGCTATCAAACACGTACTGCCCCGGCGGCCAGCTGCTGCCTCCACCCAGCCGCCGGCACAGTCGCCTCAGTCTGCTCCACGCAGAGGACGCCCTCCTAAGGTCCGAATGACCCCGCTGGTGCAGTTTCTGGGAGTCTGGCTTCAGCTTCCAGGGCTGTCCCGCTGGGTCGCGAGGACCGTCAGGCGCGGCTATGCGATTCAGTTTGCGCAGGTTCCTCCCTGCTTCCGGGGAGTCCGTTCCACTATGATCGGGGCCAATGCCCCCGTCATGCGAGCGGAGATTGCCACCCTACTGGCGAAGGGTGCGATCGAACCTGTCCCTCCAGCCGAGATGAACTACGGGTTCTACAGCCCGTACTTCATTGTACCCAAAAAGACCGGTGGGTTACGACCAATCCTGGACCTGCGCGTCTTGAACCGTTACCTTCACCGGTTTCCGTTCAAGATGTTGACAGCGAAACGCCTTTTCGAATGCGTTCGTCCGGACGATTGGTTTGCAGCGATCAACCTGAAGGACGCCTACTTCCATGTCTCCATTCTACCTCGACACAGACCGTTCCTACGGTTTGCTTTCGAGGGGCGGGCATATCAGTACGCGGTCCTACCATTCGGGCTATCTCTGTCCCCTCGCGTCTTTACGAAGATTGCCGAGGCAGCCCTTGCGCCCCTTCGGCAGCACGGGGTTCGCATCCTGAACTACCTCGACGACTGGCTCATACTGGGCCACTCTCGAGAGCAGGTTTGCGGACACAGAGATCTGGTGCTCCATCACCTAGCCCGTCTGGGCCTTCGGGTCAACTGGGAGAAGAGCAAACTTTGCCCCGCGCAGAGGATCTCTTTTCTCGGTATGGATATCGACTCGGTCGCCATGTGCACGCAGCTTTCGAGCGAGCGCGCACAGTCTCTGCTGACTTCCCTTCGTCAACTCGAGGGCAAGAATGCGGTTCCACTGAAACTATTTCAGAGGCTCC
The DNA here is from genome assembly GCA_023566225.1 of Romanogobio albipinnatus. NCBI lineage: Eukaryota > Metazoa > Chordata > Actinopteri > Cypriniformes > Gobionidae > Romanogobio > Romanogobio albipinnatus. Next base: position 20,750,815 of record CM042247.1, read on the forward strand.
TGGGACATATGGCATCTGCAGCCGCGGTAACGCCGCTCGGATTGCTACATATGAGACCGCTTCAGCACTGGCTACGCGATCGAGTCCCGAGATGGGCATGGCGGTCTGGCACACTCCGGGTACAAGTGACTCGGGCCTGCTTACAGACTCTCACCCCGTGGTCGAACCTCGAGTTTCAACGGACCGGAGTGTCCTTAGAACGAGTTTCCAGGCATGTTGTTGTGTCAACAGATGCCTCATCCACGGGCTCCTGGACAGGACCCCAGCGCCTTCTGCATGTCAATTGCCTCGAGTTACTGGCAGTACGGTTCGCCCTGCACCGCTTCCGAGCGTTGCTGAGGGGTCAACATGTACTAGTCAGGACAGACAACACGGCCGTAGTAGCGTACATCAACCACCAGGGCGGTCTACGCTCCCGCCGTATGTCTCAACTCGCCCGCCATCTCATTCTATGGAGTCAGAAGCACCTGAGGTCCCTTCGTGCTGTCCACATCCCTGGAGACCTGAACCGTGCAGCCGACGAGCTCTCACGGATTCAGCCTCTCCCCGGAGAGTGGAGACTCCATCCCCAGACGGTTCAGCTGATATGGGAACGGTTCGGCAACGCACAGGTAGACCTGTTTGCCTCCCAGGACTCTTCCCATTGCTCCCTGTATTATTCTCTGACCGAGGGCACCCTTGGCACGGATGCACTGACGCACAGCTGGCCGTCGGGGCTACGCAAGTATGCGTTTCCCCCAGTGAGCCTTCTTGCACGGGCACTACTACTCCTTGCGACAGCCCCTCCCTGGCCTATTTCTCTGAGACCGGACCTTCTCTCTCCGGACGGGACGCGGCAGGTTTGAGTAGCCTTCCACCTGCGGTGGTCGCTACCATCACTTCCGCTAGAGCAGAGTCTACACGACACCTCTATGCGTTGAAGTGGAACCTCTTCGTCACATGGTGTTCTTCCCGCCAAGAAGACCCCTGGAAATGCCCGATCGGGTCCGTGCTATCGTTTCTCCAGGAGGGGGTGGAAAGAAGGCTGTCTCCTTCCACCCTTAAAATGCATGTGGCCGCAATATCTGCCTACCACGATCTCCTGGAAGACAAGAAGGTAAGTCAGCACGACCTGATCATCAGGTTCCTGAGGGGGGCGAGGAGACTGAATCCTCCTCGCTCTCCTCTCGTTCCCTCTTGGGACCTCTCAGTAGTCTTAAGTGCTCTGCAGAGGCCTCCCTTTGAGCCTTTGAGGTCGGTTGAGATTAAGTTCTTGTCTATGAAGACGGCTCTGCTGACCGCATTGGCCTCTCTTAAGAGGGTCGGGGACCTGCAAGCATTTTCGGTTGACGAAGCGTGCCTTGAGTTCGGGCCAGCTAACTCTCACGTGATCCTGAGACCCCGGCCCGGATATGTGCCCAAGGTTCCTACCACTCCGTTCCAAAATCAGGTGGTGAACCTGCAAGCGCTGCCTTTGGAGGAGGCAGATCCAGCCTTGGCATTGCTCTGTCCAGTACGCGCTCCCCGCGCTTATGTAGACAGTACGCAATGTTTCAGGACCTCAGACCAGCTCTTTGTCTGTTATGGTGGAGAGCGGAAGGGAAGTGCTCTCTCAAAGCAGAGGTTGTCTCACTGGATAGTGGACACCATTGTTTTGGCTTACCAGCAGCAAGGTCGACCATGTCCCCTTGGGGTTAGGGCACACTCCACCCGGAGTGTGGCCTCCTCTTGGGCTTTAGCGCATGGCGCCTCGCTAACAGACATCTGCAGAGCTGCAGGCTGGGCGACACCAAACACATTCGCCAGATTCTACAATCTCCGAGTGGAGCCAGTGTCCGACTATGTACTCGCCCCTACGGGTGGCCGGTAATGGGCCAGGCTCAGGTGTCTTCGCTTGCTCGCCATTCCACTCCACGGACTGGATACGTGCGATATTTCCCTCAGGTGAGCTCCCCGAGAGCCCTGAGCTCCTCCAGCACTGCTTACGCCGACATCAGTTCAGTCTGCCCTTTCGAGCCCAGACCCTCATGTCCGGCCAGGTGTCTTTCCCTTGGCAAGTCCCTGCCAACCCTAGGGTTAAAAATCCACCTTCGGCTGGTACCCTAGAGATCTTCCATATGCAGCCCTTAGCGGGTCATATGTGTATTCTTAAGTCCTCCCTACGGGTAGGCATCTTGGCATTCCCTCACTGGGATATGCTTCCCAGTGTACCTTGGTAATCCTGTGATAAGTGGGAGTCCTTCGTCCGTACTAGTCTTACGACAGGGTACTCACACTTACGCAGGGCACTGGATGACAGCTGAGTGGCGTTGTTGTATTGGAACCCCCATTCGTTAGTCACTAACGTACGTCGTAGTGACTGAACGAAAGGGAACGTCTCGGTTACGTATGTAACCCTCGTTCCCTGAGGAGGGAACGTAGACGTACGTTAGTGACTAACGGGCGTTTCCTCTGCCACGTCAGCTGTGCTGCCTGGAACGCGGAGTTCAGTCTTGGCTCCTGCAGCAGTAACATAATGTGATGTTGCCAGCGTACTTCCTTATATACCCACGAGGTGGGGCGGAGTTACGCATGCAAATTCCGCATGCCCATGGCATTGGCACTGCTTCTAAGCGAAACCCCCCATTCGTTAGTCACTAACGTACGTCTCCGTTCCCTCCTCAGGGAACGAGAGTTACATACGTAACCGAGACGATTTTTGATGCTTCTGAATGACCAGAATGTTTTTATTGCTTATTTATTACTTTATTATTTGTTAAAATTATTTAATTACTTACATATTTAAAACAAAAAATATGATTGTTTCATATATAATCAAATATTGTAAAGGACTAAACTGTTTAAGCTGCATGAGCTAAAGCTGAACAATGAATGAAAACATTGATAAACTGAAGTGTTAATTAACACAATCAAAGGCCTCTATATTTTTTGCCTCATATGCTCAGCAAGGCTGCATTTATTTGGTAAAAAAATGCAATGAAAACTGTAATATTGTGAAATATTGTTAGTGACGTCCCTAGTTGTTTGTGCTTGTGTGTGTCTTTCTTTCTCCCGCCTCCTGTCATTTTCTTAGGCAAACCTACATGGGACGGATATTGGTCCAGTAAGCTGTCCAGTAATTTTAATTTAAAATTTTCTGTTAATATATTTTAAATGGATCATGACATGAGAAATCCAAATTGCCTTGATCTTTTGACACACTATATTGCCAAAAGAATTTTGGACACCCCTCCAAATCATTGAATTCAGATGTTCCAATCAATTCCATGGCCACAGGTATATAAAATCAAGCAGTGGAGATGTGTTCTCTGGAGTGACAATTCACACTTCTCTGTCTGTCAATCAGATGGACGAATCTGGGTTTGGCGGTTGCCAGGAGAACGGTACTTGCCTGACTGCATTGTGCCAAGTGTAAGGTTTGGTGGAGATTATGGTGTGGGGTTGTTTTTCAGGAGTAGGGCTTGGCCCCTTAGTTCCAGTGAAAGGAACTCTTAATGCTCAAGCATACCAAGACATTTTGGACAATTTCATGCTCCCAACTTTGTGGGAACTGTTTGAGGATGGCCCTTTCCTGTTCCAACACGACTGCACACCAGTGCACAAAGCAAGGTCCATAAAGACATTGGTTGAGCGTGTTTGGTGTGGAGGAACTTGTCTGGCACTGAGTCCTGACCTCAACCCGATACAACACCTTTTGGATGAATTAGAGCGGAGACTGCGAGCCAGGCCTTCTCGTCCAACATCAGTGCCTGACCTCACAAATGCGCTTCTAGAAGAATGGTAAAAAATTCCCATAAACACACTCCTAAATCTTGTGGAAAGCCTTCCCAGAAGAGCTGAAGCTGTTATAGCTGCAAAGGGTGGACAAACTCCATATTAAACCCTACGGATTAAGAATGGGATGTCATTAAAGTTCATGTGCATGTAAAGTAAAACTTTTGGCAATATAGTGTATAAGAGGTCTTTGCACCATTAAAACATCCTGCAAGTTTCATAGCTTTAAATGCCCTCCTCATTATAAACAAAGTATGTATTTAATCATGCTCCAAAAAACGGCTCGTTTTGATATTGCGGGATCTGTGACATTGCCAATGCCTGCTGTGATGATGAACTTGGAGGTCATCACCACGTGAACATTAGTGTTATCAAGTGTTTTGGTGTATTTTTTTCATGATGATGATTTGAAGAAGGTATGAAGACAATATCTAGCATTTAAATGGTATTGAGTACAATAATGGAACAGAGGTTTTCAATTAGTTTTTAAATGTTTTTCATGTTGAATTGTTTACAGCTGATCAATGATAATATGCATGATTTGATTTGTGTTTCAAGGTTTTGATAGCACTGTCGGGCTAGACCAGTATTCTTGGGTTATGGGGGAGGAGTCAAGTCTACCCTGGGAGTTGATATGTTCCATGAGTGTTTGGCGGGATCTTGGCTTTTACAAGCTAGAGTGTTTGGCATGAGAAGTTAGTTGGGCTAGGGATAGCCTTGGGCTGTAACATGAGAGACTTCTGGGACAGAAGCAAGACCTAATGCCTGATATGCTGCTCCAAGCATTTTTATTTCTGTTTGTATTGTATGATTTCAGTATTTTTGTTGATTTATTTTTTATTCATTTTGAACTTTCTTTTTGTACACCTGTGTGGGGCAGCTGCCTGAATAAAACACTGGGACCAAATGCTTTGCTACTGTGTACTCTCGTCATTCCATCTATCCCTGGGCTTGCCGGCAAGAAAAAAAGAACAAAAAAGAACTCTACAACTCAGGTAAACTGTAACACCCGGTCATTCGACACCTCGCAGTCAGGATCCTGCAAATGCAAATTGACCGTGATGGTGACAGCTTTCCGACACCTGCCTCCAGAGAAAGACAATGATGAATAGTTTTACATCATCGCTCCATAGGCCCCACACACTGGTGTTTCAGTCGCCTGATGTATTCCACGCGCTTGAGTCTGTCAACAACAGGACAAATGGATGAGTAAATGGAAGCATAAAGGAACGTTTGCTTTGACGAACCCTGTTTAAACAGCCAATTTAGAATTTTTTTCCACCGAACCGAACCCTAGATTTGCACTATGCGCGCTCCGCTGGTCGAACGTAATGACACCGCCGTTGATTACGGGAAGGTGTTTACTAGGTGGACCGTTTGACTGCAGTAGGCTGTGAGAAAGTGAAAATGGCACTCATGAACAGAAAACGTGTTGTTTGGCAGTACTTTCAGTCAAAAGAAGGCGATCAAGTCGAGCTACATGTTCAAGAATATGAGTTGTGCATGAGGGAATCTACAGACAGCAGCCAAAATGCAGCAACTTCAGCTAACGTTACGGCAAGGGAAGGACAGTCAGCCTGTTTACAGTTAAACCAGCGGCAGAAAACAACCTCTCAAGCCTTTATACTTTCGTCTGTCTCCGCAGCGCGAGCCTCCAATGATTGCGCGCATGCGTGCCTTCTGCGCTCGCCGTTGTGTTGTTCTTTGAAATGACAGAGGTTGACTCGGGGTAATTGTTCTATAAACCATCAGAAAACAGAAGTGACAGTGTTTACTTTAGTAAACTTGACCAAAACCACACTATGAAACCAGATGGCACGGATGCCCCGGGAATACAGAGATAATGCCTCGCTAGAGTAGTCAGTGCCTTTCATTTGCTTTCCACCAGTCAGGAGCTTGTACTAGCCTAACTTCGTCTCCCTTTCTGTCAAAAATGTAGGCTTCTTCTTTCCCATTGCTTCATTTTGTGAAATATGTCTGGTTAGTGGTTGCACGTGTCGACGCGCTCCATGAGTGAACAAATACAGCATATTTTTCTTTAACTATGCAGCAAACAAAACAACACAAAAGCATTAAAAAACATTTAAACCATTTAACTGATAGTATTAATCGGTTAACGGTTAAACGGTCAATATGAGCATCCCTACACTGCTGTGGATGTTGTTTACTTCATTAATGTGTTAATCTGGATTCCAACAATCTGGATTCGGTGCATCCCTAGTCATAACTGTGGCCATTTACATGACAAGCCTTAAAGGAGCCACCTCTTAAAAATGAATCATTTCAGACAGAGGGTCAGAGGGTTGAAAATAATAGTTTTTCCACAAAAAACTTTATTAACATTATAAGTGAACCTCAAGGAACATATTAAAATAGTTTTAAAAAATCCATGTCATGACCCCTTTAAAAAGTAATTTATTCCTGATAGTGAAGCAATTTCAGCATTATTAACTCCAGTCTTCAGTGTCACATGTTCCTTCAGAAATCATTCTAATATGCTGATTTGCTACTCAAGAATTTATTTGATGGATAGAAAGTTGGGGGGCAGTCTTGGCCTAATGGTTAGCGAGTCGGACTTGCAACCGGAAGGATGCGGGTTTGAGTCTCAGGTCCGGCAGGAATTGTCAGTGGAATTGCCAAACCCCCAACTGCTCCCCGGGCAGCCGCAGCAATATGGCTGCCCACCGCTCCGTGTGTGTGTTCACTACTGTGTGTGTGCACTTGGATGGGTTAAATGCAGAGTAAAAATTCCAAGTTTGGGTCACCATACTTGGCCACACTTCACTTTCACTTTTTTCACATTCAAAGTTCACTTGAACACCATTTATTTGAGTCTTTTGTAACAATGTAACGTAATGTAATGTAACAATCTTCACTGTCACACTTGATCAATTTAATGAATTCTTGCTGAATAAAAGTATACATTTTTGTTAAACAAAAACGTACCCAAAACTTTTAAAAGGCAGTGTATATACACAACATAAATGTAATATTGCAACTTACATCTGCACAAAATAATGTGACTGCACTTCCAGAACTTCCAGAGTTATGTCAAGTTGTGAATACATGCTTTCACACAGATGATTCTGTTTAAAAAGAAAGAAAGAAAGAAAGAAATGGCAGATTGAAATATTGACTACATTTAAAGTTTATTTTTTTAATCCAAAATAGCTGTGTAAAATGTATGTGGATATTCCTAAAAAATAATAATAATAATAATTTGAGTGAACACCCTTGCAGAAAATACCATGTTTAAAAATAATTATATTATTATCGCATTGCATCAGCAAGCAATATGAATGGATTCAAACATGATTTTAATTGGTCCTGTTTGAGCCATCAATAAAAACTCAATGTGTACTTTCAGCCTAACAGGGTTAGTTTAAGGAGTCATTGGAGATGAGACTGCAGCCAGAGTCTTCAGTCTTCAGCTATTCTGCTGTATCTTTTCTTTTGTCTGGGTTCAGAACATCCCAAATGTTTACAGTTTATCAATGCACAACCCACACACGCACCGCCAATTACATTTTTTGTGCATCTGATAATGCCCTAAAATACAATAGATTCAGTCATGCCTTAAAGGGGAAAAAAAACCTCACTGCAATATTACATAATGTATACAAATATGTTTGTACAAGGCTGAGAATGAACAACGGATAAAGGCATACAATGAGAGCCCAAAAGGCAGATGACACTGTACCCTTCCCTACCACAACAAAACATCACATCATGGCTTCACTCCCACACTGCGCTACAGAGAAAACACATTCTTTTCAACATCTTTATCAAAGTACTTTTTTTATAAAAAGACATCCTTGAGGCCAAATTCAGAATCATATATTTTTGGGTAAGTAAAATGAGGGAGACAATGAATGCAGAAGCAACATATGTTGTAGCATACTGTTCTGTCTTTCTTTTCATGTGTTATGATGACCTCGCTTCGCACTCCAGGTTTGCTTTGGCGTTTTTTGGAAAATCAAACCACACTGGATGATCTGAATCTGACACATGGAGAATACATTTTAAGCTTTTCGGGGGAGTTTTTTTTTTTTTTACAAAACAAACACAAATAGATTTTTCGTTTGTGTTTATCTGAGTGATTGCATTCCTTTATACTTTTTTTTTTTTAAATCAGCTTATGCTTATGAAGAGAAGTAAACACAGGTTTATTGTATCTTTATGATGCCATAGCTAATGGAGAATTGGGTGCATTTTGTGGCAAAGTCTCCCTGTATACTGTAAGCCAAGGCCAAATGAGATTAATCAAAATAATTCAAATTAATAATATACAAGAAACTGTCAGTTCATTGAATGTTTTAAAATGGCAAAACTGTATATTTCAGTGTTAATTTTGCATGTTCGATTATGATAAAATCTAACCTCAAATTGTTACCATAAAAAAAGTATGTGCTACCACAACTGGGAGGTATTCCAGAAAGCAGGTTATGTGACATACCCGGGTATGTTTAAAGGGGTCATGAATCAACTTTTCATTCAGCCTTATATAAAAAGTCAATCGTGATATATCCTGTAGGTTTCGGAGCTGAAAACGTCCTTGTTAGTCAAAGAAAAGCTTTTATTGACACCAGGCCCAGCAAACGCTTGATCTCAGAATGTGCCACACCTTGACGCCATCGTGTGGTAAAACGCTGCCTCAATAGTACGCCTGATTCTGTAGCCCCGCCCAACGACTCGTGGAACTAAACAGATTGCGCTACTGAGCCATAAACTTGCTATCTTCATGCCGAAGATAGCAAGTTTATGGCTCAGTAGCGCAATCTGTTTATTTCCACGAGTATCTGTTTAGTTCCACGAGTATATTGTATATTGCGCTGTGCCTGGTTGTGGAAGAACACAGCCGCTGCATACGCTTCCTTCGAATTCTAATATTGGAAATGTGTGGTTGAACTTTATTTTTAATGAATATCCAGCTCACATGGGGAAGACATTGTGTGTTTGTTCGCTTCATTTTACCACGGATTCGTTTGTAAACAAGAGATTGGATTTGCAGACAGGATGAGATTACATAAATGAATGAATCTGAGTAAAACTTTTGTTTTATACGTGATAGTATTGCATTGTTACAGATCGTTTGATATCTATTGATTGTGTGTACGTGTCTAACTAGTCTCCTTTATTTATATAGCACTTTTTACAATGCTGATTTTTTCAAAGCAGCTTCACGGTGTTAAACAGGAAAATATTGCAACAGAATTTGATTCGGCTATACAGCCGCTCTGGAGAAAATGGTGATGTTATCCAGCTCATTTCAATTGTCATATAGAGACAATGCGGGCAGATCAGGAGTTTAGTTGAACATTTATTTGAATATTTAGTTGAACATTTAGAACTAAACATAACTTACCACTGTCACAGGGCTCGACGTCCCGGGGCTATGTGTTTTCCAGAAGGGCTACCAATACGTATCATCTTAAATAGTGAAATAACATTCCTTTCTTGATGCACGTTGTTCACTCTCTTGACTTGATATTTGAAGGAAAAATACAATCGCGGATGTTTTGGTCATGCTGTCTGCTATGTACTTGGCGTGTGTGTGTGATGCATGTTTCACGGTTATATTCACTGATCGGGCGGGCCAAGTAATATAACAATAACATTCCAATTCATTGCGGGTGGATGAGAGATTAATCATTGTTTGTTTGATAAAGACATTTTGCGAGCCTTGTGGGCGAATAATTCCGGTTACCGTTTCCCCACACACTTTCAAAACAATGCCTCACGTGTACTCATGGGGGAGCCGGAGCTCATTAAATATGCAAAGCTTATCCAATAATAGCAGTGGGAGTTTACTTCCAAGTCTTCAGTGCGGCACACCCATAAAAACCGAAAGTTTCTTGAGAGAGGCTCAAAACCAGGGCAGAAAATAGCCTATTACTTATTCATTATGATGTATTTGAATGTAAGAACCACGCAAACTTCATAAGTTGACCTCAGACAACAATTTAAAAAGCCAGTGCATGACACCTTTAAGAGTAAGCAAGGTTTGGGTTAATCAACCTAAAGTTCAAAGTATATGTTCAAGGTATATGTATAAGTTAACCTTGCTTTCTGGAATAACCAATTACCAAAACAAAACAGCTGCACCCTGAAATCTCTCAGCTCGACAAGCTGACAAGAACCAAAAATCTTTACAAAACCAGTAAAACAGATCAGCCTAACCAGCTTGGCCAGGCTGTGACAGCTATGTATCTGGTTAAAGCTATTTCTTTGCAGAAAAATGATAAAACCTAGCAAGAAGAACACTAAACACAAGTTAATTTACCAATTACACTGAACTTTAAGTAAGATTAGATCACAATGACCCTCAGCTATGCAAACAGTGGTTAATCTCAGTTAATACTTCCCAGCAGGGACAATTTACAACTCTCAAATAAGACACATACGCTACTCAATGTTCCCCAGTTCGAGCACTGTAGTCTTGGAAAGAGATTTTCCGGCCATTATTATGGAAACTTCTAGCTGCTATTATGCATAAATCCAGATTATGGACTGGGACAATGGAGCCACTGCCACTGCCACTGGGACTCTGACTGTCAGGGGCCTCCAGATGAGAGGTCAGCATGGGCCAGACACCTGGATCCACATAGACATCACGTACACCACTTTAGAGTTATTTTAGTATTATTTATATAGTATTATTGTATTGATTCATATTTAGAATGAGCTTTTTTTTTTAAAGCTTTTTTTTAATTAAATTGAATTAAAGGAACTGTATGTAAGAAATGTATTTCAATTAATCATAAAATGGCCCTAATATGTCAATAGACATTAAAAAATCATGTTAATTTCAAATACTTATATCACTTATATTGTCATTTTAAAATTGGAGTTGCAGCCCTCAACTGATGTTGATGTTGACATGTTGTGTCATGCCTGAAGCGCCGCCCTCCACCTATCTACCAATCACGAAGTCAGTAGTGTTTCTGCATTCGGGTTGCCAGCTCTGCTAGTTACCACAGCTGCAGCTACAAACTTTCTGGATAAACAATGTCTAACTTTACGAAACCTAAACGACCTCGATATGAATCAGAAAAATGTCGTGACAGTGTCCGAAATAAAACAAGGATTTGTATAGGAGATGCCTTTGAAAGATGGAGACGGCTGAAAACGGAAGAATTTGAAGACTGACGCAATTGCTAATTTTCTCCTGGACAGGTAAGGTTCATCTATGTTTGGCTAACTTGTACTTAATGTAAATGGACATTTCAAATATTCACGACAGTCGAACAAAGTTGTGCATGTTCATGCAAAGTAACGTTAGGTTAGCGCAGATGGAGGAGGTGGGTCATTGAATTGAAAAGGTAACGTTAAGGAATTGTTTGCTAAATAAAAATGGCGAGTCGTCATTGCTAACATTAGTAATGCATTATCAGAGCTCGTTTCTCTGTCATTATGCTGAGACGCTGATGAAAACAACATTAGCACGCCTATTATGGCAATGTGAAAACGTATTTGAGACTGTAGCCTAACGTTACCTCGGTAAAAATTATTCCTCATTCTTTCTTCGTATATATAGTGGATAAAACATGCTGCAAGTTGACCTGTATGACCATTGCAAATGTTATTTAGTTACTCTCAATCGTTTCTGATGGGACTGAAATCAACCATGTGATAGCCATTGTTGATATTGAACGCTGACATGGCGTAATTTGTCCCGCGTTATACTTACTGTGGCAATGTTTGTTATTTGTTAGCCTACTTATGACAAAAACGCTTGTCTTACTGTGTACGACTCGTCACTTGCCATTGAAAGCTCCGTGTAGCAGCCTACGTTCCCGCTGGATCCTGCAGCCTATCTGGCAACCTCGAGTTGGGGTACTTGCAGTAATTTGAAAGTGATTGCAGTACCAGTTTTGGCCACAGTCCTACATACAGCTCCTTTAAATAATTGTATTAAATTAATTCATCTTTTTTTATTTTATTAAGCTTTCATTTATTTTTATTTTATTTGTTTTAGCTTTAGAAATTTTCATACTTCCGCTTAAACTTATTTTATTACTGTTATTTTAACATGGCAACATTTCAAATTGTTGTTACATTTTTTTCATTATTGTTTTATTTTATTTCAGTGTTCAATTAAAAAAAAGTAAAAAAAAAAAAAAAATTTGTAGTTTGCAATAATACTGCCTGAATGTGAAATTGACTATTGCCATAACAAAATAAATAAATGTTCCAGTCCTATGTGATACATTGTTGTCTCTCTTTACATTCTATACTATAAGTAACTTTGCTACTACATGTCTACTAACTCTCAGAGTATAACACTTTATTTTGATGCTCTATCAACAGACATTCTACTGACTATAAGCAACTTAACAACTACATGTACCTTATTCTACTAACCCAAACACCTAACCCTAACATGGCTTCCGCAGCGTCCCTCCGGGCATGCTTTCCCAGCGTTATCCAATAGTCTGCTGAGTGGGTCTTGAAGAACAGCAGTGTGACTCTCCCTGTGTGAATCTCCCCGCCCGCTTCAGAACGGGGTCTGAGGGGCTCTCGCTGGGCGTTGGAAGTGGTAGTAACTATGGCGTTTTCCAAAGGGATCCCAATTCGTCGGTACAACCGATGTATGTCGAACATGACCGACTGAAAGGGAACATCTCGGTTACGTATAGTAACATTAGTACCTCATTCCCTGAAGAAGGGAACGGAGACATACGTCCCGTCGCCACAGTTCCTTACCATCACTGCATGGCCAAGTCACGAGTTCGGCTCCTCAGTGAAAAATGTCAGTGCGTTGCTCTCGCTTCCTGTTTATACCCGCGGCGCGGGGCGGAGCGCAAGATGCAAATCTTGCATGCCAATGGCCCATTGGCCCGTTCTCTAAATCTCGAAGCTGATAGTGGCTCTCTGAAGTGATCCCAATTCGTCGGTACAACCAACGTACGTCTCCGTTCCCTCCTTCAGGGAACGAGGGTTACCATACGTAACCGAGACGTTACTCTTGAAAAGTAAAGCCAAAGCGTCTTGATCGCCCCCAGGTGGCTGGATGCAGTATAGGTCATAAGTCACCCCATCCTTTCCATGAAATGGAATGAGACATAGACAAACTAATCAAATTATACTTCAAATAATTTTTTATAAAGATGGTTTCTGTCATTTTAGACAGTTTTTATCACGCTGATATTAGTGTTTGTTCTTTAAATAAGTTTGGTTTTAGTTAGTTATTTGATGCTATAAAAACGGGTGTTTGACGTTATGATAGCTGCCAGCTGAGATTGACAGATTCTCTGAGCGAAGTAGTCACTGAGTCACCAACGGAGATTTCAGGAACTTCTGGAGGAGATTGGAGCTTTAACTTTAATTTCTACATTTCTATAACTCTTTATTTTACAAAAAGTTGTTGATTAGGCAGGAGTGTGGGGGGCACCTTGATATTGCGGCGCCACTTCGTGCTCATTGCTGCGCAGGCTTGGGATCCTAGTTACTACTGCGCAGACTCAAGACTCAAGATGTCAACACCATATTTGTTGTTTTTGTTGTTGTTGTTGACTTTATTGTCTCCTTTGGGAATTTTTTGTTGCAATTGTTTCAACATGCGTATAAAAAACAAACAAACAATATACATAAAACAGTACACAGTAAAAACTGTAAAAACTGTAAAAATGACCTCACACCCCACCCCTCCCCTCCACACACACAACACACTTCCTCACCACTGAGACGTCTTTTTTTATATATTTGTTCTAAACCTGTCAGAGAGATGCCAGTTAGCTTGCGGTACTCAGAATTTGGACACTGGCGGCTTCACTTACTTCAACGGAAGAGAGTGTTTTTCTACAGTCTATGGTAGTTACTTATAGTTAGTAGAATGTCTAATTCTATAAACTTCATTTAGACCCCGGTTCCTGTGGTCGAAACACACCGAGTACCACCCCAAAGTCCCTAGTTCCGTGGGAAAGTTCCTGCAGTGGAAACGCCACTATAGACAGTAAAAAAAAAAAGATGGACGATGCGCGGAGTGGAATACCAAAATAACACTGGGTTAAAAATAACCCAAGTTGGGTTAAAAATGGACAAACCCAGCGGTTGGGTTAAATGTTTGCTTAAAACCACCCAATTGCTGGGTTAAAACAACCCAATTGCTGGGTTTGTCCATTTTCAACCAAACTTTGGTTGTTTTTAACCCAGCATTTTTTAGAGTGAAAGTGTAACCTTAAATTTTATTATTATATGTAATTTCTCATTTGTACGTTTTGCAATCTTGTACATCTTGATTCAGGGTCTCACTGGACCTGCAGATTTTAATGCATTTGTGTATGTGTAAAAGTCTGCCTTTTGGTCTTGTTCTCCACATTTGAGAATGATTCACTCATCGTAGGCAGAGCAGAAATATGGACAGTGGGGGATAAGTGGGATACTGCACAAGAAGCTGGTAATCATAGGAAAGGTAGCTGTCATCGAATTGTTGAAAGCCATAATAACTATCATCTTGAATCTCTCATCTACTTTGTGAGAGACTCTATGGCACTGCAAATGGTGATGTACTAGGCCAGGTGTTCCCACAGCTGCTCCACTGGAGACCACACAAACTTCTGGAAAGTGCGCCAAACTTTAATCTTTTTACTTATTTATATTGATTAAAGAACAGCAACCACCATTGCTCAAATCGTCCCAAGTTAAAATCCTTCCAGCAGGTTTAAAGGAATCTAATGTGCGGTTATACTCAGTCTAACGGGATTCTGCCAAAAGGATCCCCTCCAAAAGTGGATTTATCCTGAATTAACATTATTTCTATGGAGTGCAGCTTGGTATTGTTTAGTAAAGCATCTCTTGGCAAAAGCCAGCAGAATTTCGGAACACATCAGATACATAGTTAATCTGAAGTAATGCGGTTAAATCAGGAACAGGAGTGAATCGAACTCAGGATTAGTGTGGGGGCGATCCGAAGCTGTACAATTCCTCACAATGATACACAATGTAAGTGTGAATTTGACAGCTCTTGTTTTATCGTGATAATCTCACATTCAGGTGGTTCAATATATGAACCCTGGAGTTATTTTTAAGAAAACAAACCGGCTCGAATTCATCGAATTCATGTGGTTTTACCATCTGTCCCATTACATTCCTGTTAAGAACATTCTGGTTTCAGTGCAAGTTAAGCACCATCAACAGAATTTGATGGCATAATGTCAATTGCCACAGAAAAACAGGAAAGTTAATTACGGCCACCACTAAGGGGGCTATTGCGAAAGTTGCATACAGAATCTGTTAAAAGGATAGTTGACCCAAAAATATTAATTACATTAATTACATACTCTCATGTCGTTCTAAACCTGTAAGACTCTGTAAGACTAAGCTGTAAAAAGTTCATAGAGAGATTGTAATAACTAATCCATATGAATCAAGTAGTTTAGTCCAAATTTTCTGAGGAGAAATGATCGATTTATTTGAATGAACAGACTGAATTTAGGCTTTTATTCACATAAACTTTCATCAACTCACATCAGTTGTGGTAAAAGTTAGCACAAGCATGTTTGCTTGACATGAGAGAACCAATGAGGTTCATTGTCGTGTTATGCAGTACGTTTGAGCTTCCACAGGATTCAATGAGGTGCATTCTTGTGTTATGCAGCACGTTTGAGCTTCCACAGGAACCAGTGAGGTTCATTCTCGTGTTATGCAGCACGTTTGAGCTTCCACAGGATTCAATGAGGTTCATTCTC
Organism: Romanogobio albipinnatus; assembly: GCA_023566225.1. Classification (NCBI taxonomy): domain Eukaryota; kingdom Metazoa; phylum Chordata; class Actinopteri; order Cypriniformes; family Gobionidae; genus Romanogobio; species Romanogobio albipinnatus. The sequence goes on from CM042247.1 coordinate 20,766,258, forward strand.
GTGTTATGCAGCACGTTTGAGCTTCTACAGGAACCAATGAGGTTCATTCTCGTGTTATACAGCACGTTTGAGCTTCTACAGGAACCAATGAAGTTCATTCTTGTGTTATGCAGCATATCTGAGCTTCCACAGGAACCAATGAGGTTAATTCTCGCGTTAAGCAGCCCGTTTGAGCTTCCACAGGAACCAATGAGGTTCATACTCATGTTACGCAGCACGTTTGAGCTTCCTCAAGAACCAATGAGGTTCATTCTCGTGTTACGCAGCACGTTTGAGCTTACACAGGAACCAATGAGGTTCATTCTCGTGTTACGCAGCACGTTTGAGCTTCCACAGGAATGAGGTTCATACTCATGTTACGCAGCACGTTTGAGCTTCCTCAACAACCAATGAGGTTCATTCTCGTGTTACGCAGCACGTTTGAGCTTCCTCAAGAACCAATGAGGTTCATTCTCGTGTTACGCAGCACGTTTTAACTTCCTCAAGAACCAATGAGCTTCATTCTCGTGTTATGCAGCACGTTTGAGCTTCAGCAAGAACCAATGAGGTTCATTCTCGTGTTATGCAGCACGTTTGAGCTTCAGCAAGAACCAATGAGGTTCATTCTCGTGTTACGCAGCACGTTTGAGCTTCCTCAAGAACCAATGAGCTTCATTCTCGTGTTATGCAGCACGTTTGAGCTTCCTCAAGAACCAATGAGGTTCATTCTATTGTTATGCAGCATATCTGAGCTTCCACAGGAACCAATGAGGTTCATTCTCATGTTAAGCAGCCAGTTTGAGCTTCCACAGGAACCAATGAGGTTCATACTCATGTTACGCAGCATGTTTGAGCTTCCTCAAGAACCAATGAGGTTAATTCTCGTGTTACGCAGCACGTTTGAGCTTCCACAAGAACCAATGAGGTTAATTCTCGTGTTACGCAGCACGTTTGAGCTTCCACAAGAACCAATGAGCTTCATTCTTGTGTTATGCAGCACGTTTGAGCTTCCTCAAGAACCAATGAGGTTCATTCTCGTGTTATGCAGCATGTTTGAGCTTCCTCAAGAACCAATGAGGTTCATTCTCGTGTTACGCAGCACGTTTGAACTTCCTCTAGAACCAATGAGGTTCATTCTCGTGTTACGCAGCACGTTTGAACTTCCTCAAGAACCAATGAGGTTTAGTCTCATTTTATGCAGCACGTTTGAGCTTTCGCAATCTGTTCCTCATATAAAGTGATCGAGTCTCTTCAGAAAATTGACTAAACTGCTTGATTCATATGGATAATTTGTACAATCTTTTTATGTTCTTCTTGAAGTGTCAAAGTGGTAGTTGCGTAGCTGTCAACGGAGGGACAGAAAATGTGTGTTCTGAAGATGAACGAAAGTCTTACAGGTTTGGAACATATATGAGGATGAGTAATTAATGACAGAGTTTGCTTTTTTGGGTGAACTATCCCTTTAACAGCAAAAAGGTGGCTTTGAAATAGATTTAAACATGGCTAGGCTACAGTTTAATGGTTTTAAAGCAGAAATGTGAAGTTGTTAAAGCATTCGAATGGTAAAAGTGCACAACAAGTCACATAGTGGCTTCGTAGGGGACCTTTCTGAAACCAAGAATGAGAAATGAGAAACCATGCGGTTTGGTGAGTCATGGACTTTACAAAAGGAAGAACTCCCTAATGGTTAACTAATGGTTGCGAAAGTATTTACTTATTCAAAACAAGTACTTTCTCAGAGAGTATGTGATTTTGGATGCTGTCCACAAGTCTACATCAAGATGGCCATTTGGGAGTTACAAGATTTAGCTTGTTTTAATAAAACCAAATGACAAGTCGAAAATGACTTTCTGTGGTAATCGACAATGTGCCACATATGTTGTCAATAGAGCTTAACATTTGAACCGTATTGAACCTGGAACGCTCCTTCAAGTCTAACCGGGGAATCAATGACTGTAGTCGTTTTTAAACTGGTCCTATGACAATATCCAGCATCTAATATGTTCAACTGGTGAATTTGATTCATAAGAGTATCAAACACTTGTTTCATATGGAAATAATTTCCAAAAGCACCTTCAAATATGTGAAACTATATTATATTCCCTGAAACTCTGCAGTAGCACATAATAACTATATCAACAACTCTCTTTTCTCTCTTTCTTTAAAAAATAGTTTAGGCAGGGAGGCAAGAAAGTGGAACTGATATGAGAGCAAGGTTGCTGAACTTCTCAGCTATAACTGCTCTTCAATTTCTGACTATTAAATTTAGCTTCAAGGCCACAAGGCTATTTTTCTTTTCTTTTTTTAGACGGAGACAGTTTATTTAAAAGAAATGTCTGCTTGTATTATCATCTATATACATCAAAATCTGTATGAATCTGTATTCTTAGAAACAACATTTAAGTGAGTTCAAGGGTTACATTTGTCTTAAGGCTACACAAGTCTCTGTCTGTGGCATGAAAAGAAAAAGGACAGTTTAATTGTTCATTAGACTTATTAAATTCAATAACTTTATTGTAATTAAGTAGATGAGAAAAAGGAATTGTTTTTTTTTGTCATGGCCTGTCTTTGATCTGGTGAGATTTTGTGTTTTCAAAATAAACAGATGTGCAATAATAAAATGAAAACATAGTATGCACACTAGTCGCGGTACATACTTACTCACAACCTTGCATACTTGTTTGTTGGCTGCACTTTACTGTCGCCCAGGGTTAACATCGGGGTTGTTGTGCATTAGGCAAGATGTTAATGGAGACATTCTGTCGAGCGCTGCTCAATACAAGGACAGTTTAGTGCCATGTGCCACATGGGGGGGGGGGGGGTGGGGTGGGGTGGTAGACTGACAGTCTGACAAACAGTGGAGACAGATTCAGGGCAGGTTTTAACACAGATGAGAACACACGCAAACATACACACACTTACAATTTACATGCTTGAGAGATATATCTGAAAATGTAAAATGGATAATGTCATTCAAAGGATATTTATGTGCTTTGGAAAAAAAAGAGAATGTATTGCATTTAATTTAATTGATCACAATGATTATAAATTATTAGCATGGTTATTTATATTTCGGCATTGCTAAAGGCATGTATGTGTACCGTTCAAAAGTTTGGGGTTTGTAAGATATTTGAAAGATGTCTCATGCTCACCAATGATGCAATTATTTGATAAAAAAATACATTACAAACAGTATACACAGTTTTCAATAATCAGTATTGTGATTTACATAATCAGATTACTTTAAGTAACTAGTAATCTAGACATTACTTTTAAATTACAGTAAAATACCTGAGCTACTTCAATACTTCAAATAAGTAACGCAAGTTACTTTGTTTTCCCATTTATTGATCGACACCTCTCTTGTCCCAATGTTGAGAGGAAATGGGAAGTAAGTGCAGAGGTGTTGTGTGCACTGTGTGAACATGATGGTTATTGTAGCTCTGGACTAAAAGTGAGCATGCATTTACTTATCTCACTTGCACAAAAACAAATCCAGTATTTCTCAAAATTAATTAAAACAGTGATATGCAAACTCAGAATATTTCTTAAACTTGCAATAATTAAATATGTTAAATAACACAAATATACTTTATGCATTTAATCTCACTTTATTAACCCATGTCTTTGCTGCTGATTGTTGATAATCCAATTCAACCATCCTAAGCAAAAATAGCTCTCGAAGAACATCACATTTGCATACATTTTTTTTGTTTGTTTGTATTGCTTTGTTGAACTTTCTTTTCCTGCATCCTATTCTTCTTTCATTTCCTTGCTTAGTCATTCACTTTTGGTTTGAAAAGTCCTTTACATTTGCCAAAAATATAACTTTTCTTATTAGTATTATTACTATTAAGAAAACAAGGCCAGCCCAGGAGTAACGCAATATTGTAACACATTCGGCCCTGTTTGGGACCACATTGGGACCTTTTGCTAGTTTAACGACGGGAAAAAGGTTTAACTTTTAACGACGCCAGGCGCATGGTCCAAAAGGATTGTACCTAGTCTCTTAATGAGTCATGGGTGTGTTTTGGGTGCATCAAACCATTCAGAGTCTCATCTCCCATTCCCTTTAAAAGCCAATTGCGTTTGCACCATGGCGGATTTGCTATTTACATGGTGGAATTTGCTGAACGCTTTGAGGAAACTATTTTCAGTTGCCTCAAAATAGCAACACACCAACAATGTGCCTGAACACACCTCATTTTCTGACCAGCACGCCCAGGGCAAACAGATGGGCATGAGTGCATTTGCTATTTAAACAACGCTGGACGTGAAAATGATAACTGCGTCGGACTGAAACTAGCAAAACACATTTACGTCGCATTGCGCTGGGTGTATGATAGGGCCCATTACTTTTATAAGTAGCTTTCCCCAACACTAAGGCCGCGTGTCCACCAAATAGTTTTTTCACGCAGATGGTTGGCGTATTCAATTGTTTTCAGTGGGAGCGGCGCGTTTTTAGAACACCATGAGCGTAACGAGACGCTGAGCGAATATTTCACGCTCAAGCACTGAGCGCTTGGTGTTCTTTACAGAGTTGAAGAATGTTCTACTTTTAGCAAAACGCAGCACTCATCACTGTCACTTTTCACCCAGCCGTCCAATCAGAGTGGAGGAGGGGCAGGACAAATACAACACCAACCAACCACCACATGCTGCTTGTACAACGTCAACAGATGAAAACAAGCAGTATAATAACATAACAAAATAATTTAAAACAAGAGCCAGAGGACATTCTTTACATTTTATCAGCATTTGTATATAGAATCAATACAGAAACAAACTATCTGTGAAATGAGATACTTGTAACACTTCCGAGGATATTCCGTATCATATCAAGCAAAGAGTCTCAACTGAAAAAGACGCTGTAATGCCAAAACGCAGCTTAAACTACTAATTATAAATAACAGTAGATTTACATGTACATTTTAAAATGTAATTTATTCCTGTGATGCAAAGCTGAATTTTCAGCATCATTACTCCAGTCTTCAGTGTCACAAAAATCATTCTAATATGCTTTGATGCTCAAGAAACATTTATTATTATTATCAATGTTGTAGAACAGTTCTTTTTTTTTTGTGGAAACTGAAAAAAAAAAATGTCATGATTTTTTTAACAGAAATTTTAAAAGAACAGCATTTATTTGAAATAGAAACCCTTTGTAACATTATAAATGGCTTTACTGTCACTTTTGATAAATTTAATGCATCCTTGCTCAATAAAAGTTAATTTCTCAAGAAATTGAAAAGAAAGAAATCTTCCTGACCCCAAACTTGAACAGTATAAAGTACATTCAGTATGTTCATCAATAATTATATGTATATGTGTATTTTCTATTGACACTGTCACTGCACTGGTTGTAATGCACTATTTACAGTAGCTGCTCTGTATTTATCAGTATTATAGAATAAAAACAAAATTCAAAGTAAACATTTTCTAGATGATAACTTAATAATTGGCTATATATATATATATATATATATATATATATATATATATATATATATATATATATATATATATATATATATATATATATATATTTATATTTATTGTGAAAAGTCCTGCACAAATAATTTACATTTGAATTTAAAATGTTTCTCTAATATATATACTTAATTATATTATTATACTTATTTAACACAGTATAGATGGGGATCATCATATTAGGGGGTGCCTGACATTAATTGGTTGCATGTTAATGCTCCTTTTCCTTTACTGCTGCTCCAAAATCTGCAGAAGAAAAGAAACAGCAACATTTTCATCAGTAATTCAGCTGATGAGATCAACACCGTGCACAGGTGGAGTTAAATCAGATGCCCTGAAGACAACAGGTGTAGTAGGCCATAGATGAAGACAACAGCTGTCACTTTAAACATGCGCTGACAGCATCGCGTTAAATCACATGATGTTGAAACACTTTGAGCTCACGCAACTGTCAATTTAGTTATGTTTGTCATATTGAGAAAAGGAATGGTATGCCGAGAGTAGCGTGTGCTTGCCAACATCATTGTTAGTGTTGCTGATGATTATCAGGCAAAGCTTTCTTCTCTCTGTTTCACTGGCAAGACGTGAGGTTTAAACAAAGAGGAGGATGTACAATGAGAGTGTTTTTTTTGTTGTTGTTCACATTTATTCTCCAAATTAACATAGAAACTACATAAATACAGTAACTTATATTTAATATTTGTTGTAATGGCATCTTCTTATGAAACAAGGCCAGGATCACTGATACTAATACAGCTTTTGATGTCTATGAAATGTATTGTTTTTCTCAATTTGAGCGACATAGTTATTTGAGTCTCTTTGGCACTCAAAAGAAAAAAAGAGAGCCTATCGCGCCGGCGCGACCGTCGACTCGAGAGGGTTAATTATAGGCATTCAGCATTACATTATAATGGAAAGCTATATTTTTATACATTTATTAGGCTTTAAATAATATAACAACTTTACATTTATTTCAACTTAAAACAATCTCCACATAAACCTATTATATTAAACTCATTTAACTGTTCTTGCAAGGATACTCGACAAAACAGGCATTTTGTAATAATTGTGTGTTTTTGTCCGTTCAAGTGGCTGTTCGCACAAGTGTGTGTCACACAGACAGGAGATTCACTTCTCTTTTGTGTTTTATCGTGTGTGAATGGTTTAAAAGCATTTGCTTGAATAAGAGCGTTATCATATATTGTAACGCTATAGCCAAAGGATTACGGAGAAAAAAAAACTAATACTGCATTAATTGCATCAAATATTTTTTAAGTCCCCCTGTATTCAATAATTGTATCCCTTAAAACTCATCTTTGATCACCAAAATGACATAATTAAACATCATGTCTTAAAATAGCTTTAATGTAACTCTACACCCTTGCTCATTTAGTATAGCGGTTCTATGAATATGCAAATTAGCCCCGGCTTCACACACCAGTGCAGAGATTCACTTGTTGACAATCACGTGTTGACATGATTGGTTACAAGGTAGTTTGTGACGTCAGAAACACCAGCGTTTTTTTTTTTTTTTTTTTGGTGTATTCTTTGGTGAACTGCAGTTCTAAAGAGAAATTACTCCGCAATGATGTTGACTTGTGAATTTGCACATGGTTTATCTTAAAGCATATTAAAAACATATAAACAACATTAAAAGCTTGATTTTCATCACAGGGGGACTTTAACGTGTTAAACTGAAATTAATCGCATGTTAACTTTGACAGCACTAATATTCAAATATAAAAGTATTTTGAAAGCATAGGGAGACTCGATTATGTGCTAACGGGATCTTTTTGCTTGTTTTGACTTTCTGATTGGTGGAATTTTCATGGGTAATGTAGTTTTCACCATGAATTCTGCTGTTAAACACTTATTTTAAAGTTGAAATAATGCAGGCTAACAAATTCAACAGAAGCAAATACTATCGATTAATCTCATACATCACATTAAGTATAAACCCTTTTAAAGGTTTGTAAGTCATCATTAAAAGTCAGTTTCCCTATGGAGAAATTGAATGGAGTTTTTAGTTCTGGAATCCACCTGTTGCATATTGTCAATGTTGAAATCAGTTGTGCTGCATTATATTTTTGTGGAAACCATGATGCATGTTTAGTTTTTTTTTCCCTCAGGATTTTTTGTATAGAAATTTGAAAAGAACAGTGTTGAAATATATCAGAAATGTATTTATTGTCACTTTTGATCAATTTAATGCATCCTTGCTGAATAAAAGTATTACATTCTTAAAAAAAATGACCCTAATATTTTGAATGGTGTATACAAAAGATATTGGCCAAAATGATTTTACTTTTAAAAAGACACTTCATGTAAGTGTCTAAGAAGAACCTATAGAAGCAGTCTGGAAATGCACGCTGGCCTGTTAAGAAGATAGTCTATTTACATATTTTATCTAATGATAAAATGTCAGAGTGACCGTAAAATTGTCAGTGCTTCCAGCCCTAGTGGCCCATTTCGATATGTCAGCAACTTTAATGAAGAACATTACCAAAAACGTTTTCCATCTACCATTTCTCAGGTACTCAATGCTGTTCAGTTTATTAGATTACTGATGGCAGAAATGGACCAAGGAAAGTGGAGAGAAAAGATTAAATGGAAAAAAAGAAACTATATCAGTTTAACATCATTTATTCAAAGATTTAAAATAGGAATTTTCCTTTATCAGGCCTGTTAAGGATGTTTGTAATCACAAATAAAACAAAATGTCAAAAGAACTACAGTATGAGATGCATACTTTTTGAAAGCATGTGCATTGCAAAACAGCTTTGAAATATTTAGGAGGGAGATGTATATTTATAGCGAAGGAAATCGATAGCCCTTGTGGCTGTGTGATCCATTTGTTTCAGATCTGCCCTGAGGACACAGCTGATACAATCAGCCTGAGAAATATGAGGCCTTTTTTGGTCGTTTTCACTGCGTCTGATGAACAGCACACTGCTTGTTTACAGATTCAGCAGATGGGGTTCCTGTGTTGCAATGCAGTCAGATGGGAACGATAATTTACCCTGGAATGTGTGCGTGAGGGAATGTATGTATCAGTTTGTAGACTGTTGCAAGTCTAACCTGTACCCTTGAAAGAGACTAATGGGGGAGAAAGAAAAATCTTTTACTCTTAAACTTGAAGTGCATATCCATTTCCATGGAAACACAAGGGCATTTAGAACAAAGCAAATGCAAACGTTCTCAAAATTGACATCCAAGTGCAAGTCCAAGATATTTTTGGAGGTGTATGTGGAGAAAAAAAAAAGTAACCATGTTATATTTGTGTATAGACTGAATCTGTGTAAATCAATTCTATCCCTGCAGGTTGTTTATCAAATTATTTTATTAATGTGATGGATAGATCTATCCTCTATAATGCAGCAGTCCAACTAACATAATAAAATATGTTTCAATTCAGCTATTATTATTAATCTAGTTGATGAATAACACAAATTGTTTATAGATGTAAATTAGAAAAGAACAAACTATTAACTTGGTGTGTGTAGCATGGTCATTATCTGTAAATGTATCTATTTTTATTGCATTTTATTTTATTTTCAATTCAATTTAATTTCACATTTTAACAAACACACAAATAGTAAAAAAAAAACCCACATCAACTTATGATTTGTCTGTATCTTTTGCACTAGCAAAACGATCTGGATCTGGATCGAACTGGATTTCTGTCATTTCTGTCAACTCTGGGAGTGTTTGGCATGGAAATGGGAATGACAATAGCCGCGTTTCCACTGTCCGGCCAAAAGCGGACGTGTCAGGGCCAGTCGTGTTTCCACTGTCATTTCCGTGGCTTGATCGGGCTTGATCGGGCCTCATCGGGGCTTCTCCAGGCCAACTTTAAGTTTTTTTTGGCCTGCCGAATACCTTGGTCCAAAGCAGGCCAGCTTGGGCTTGAGGAGTGGTTACGAACAAAGGCGGAGTTAACCTGAGTTTGGAGACGGCAGCACCGCGGATGATTTCATACACCAGCTAACATCAGCATTAAAGACTTTTAAAATCATTTTTAGCTCAACACACTTTCAGACAGCAGCGAGTGTTTAAAATAACTTCTGTTTGTGATCCGATGTGGATTCTGATCACTGTATAACGCAGAAATAGTGATGCAAAAGACTGCACACTAACCACACTGTAAAAAAAGAAAGTTGACATAACTTAAAATTGTAAGGCAACTTGCTGCACAGCGTTTTTGAGTTTACTCAACTTTTACACAAAGTAGTTCACTCAACTCAGTTAACTGAGTAAGGTCACATGTCTCCCAATTTAAGATCGTTGGTTCAGCTGATTGAGTTTTTACATTTTTTGTTAGTGTTTCGTTGACTTTTTAATGTTAGTGTTTCTCTGGCTGCTGAATAAGAATATAATCATTGTGTAGTGGTTTAATTCACTGATTGTATGACTGAGTTCAATATGAGCAATATACTATTAACCTTGTTTTATTGTGATTCTAGAAAATATCCAGCATGGTTTTAATCAGAAAAGCTGAATAAGGTTCAAAACCGATTGTACACTAAGCACTTTGACCTCCTGTGAGACACAGACATCAAGAATCAGCCTATGAATCTCAACAATGGTGACATGATTCATGCCGCAATGCATTCTGGGAGCCATGAATGAGTTTTGCATGATGCACCCAGAATGCATTGTTAACTTGTTGCAACTTGTATGCTTGTTAACTTGCAATTACAAATCGAATTTACAAATTGCTAGGTTGGTCCAACAATTGTTGAACCAACTCTTTTTTCACTGGTTAAGCCAACTGTTTTGCATTTAATTGTCCAGTTAACTAAAACATAATCATTAGCCTAAATTTTGTGAGTTGGATTTTTTTACAGCGCATAGTAAACATGGTAAATATGGCCGCTTGAAGAAATCAGACAAATCATAGGCTATCACAATCATGTGTGTCACTGTCACTGGAGAGAGTGATAAAGCTGCTCAGGTCGTATTTTTGTTGGATCATTTGTGGAAATGATCATTCTTTCTAAATGTGATGTAAACACACTGTCCTGTGACTACAAAGAAACAGAAACAGATGCGACTGAGTAAGTACATGTGTCCTCGTTCTTTTGTGAAATAACGATAAATACCACTATTTCTGTGGGACTAATGTGCAATCTCGACACAAATTAATTCATTTATCAATGTATCACTTATTATTGTAAAACATCAATGCTTGGGTTTTAAATCTTCAAGTAAACAACAAAAATGCCAACAAACAGCCTCTTTTAGCATACTCGTTTTGCGATCTCGCTAGTTTCCAGTGATTTCTTTCTGATTCGTTTTCTAATAAAACTACCATTTGTTGGTGAGATGATGGGTTTGTGTGACATTGTTCCAGAGAGGCATTTTACAGGCGTGTTTTTAGTGAAGTCCTCTGACCTGGTGGTGGAAACACAGCATGGCTTTGGGCTTGGTGTCTGAGGCTATTAGCCCAGCCTGGCCTGTTGAAAGCCCTGGCTCACACTGACTCAACAGAAGAAACTTGGCTTATGTTAATATGTTTGATATTGCCGGAATACATCTGCTACGTTGCTGTTGTTGGTTATTGCTGAATTGCTTCTCTCAATATCCAGGCATCCGGCAGTCGCAGCGCGAGATGAGCTGGATCGTCTCACGCACAACGCTGACAAACTCTATTGGCGCTTTCGCCGCACTATTGAAGTGATAACAAGCGCCAGGCAGTCGCTTTATCCATTTGAATACAAGCGCAACATCATGTGTACAGTAAAGGCTCTGCGGCGAAACCAGACTGAATAGTTCCGAGTTCGACCATGTAAAGTGAAGGTAAACTATAGATATGAGGTCGCCGTGGTCCAGACCTCTGTATTTTTCCGAGGTGTACATAATAAATGTTGTAAAATAATTTCAACCAGATTAGGCATAGAATAATGAATGTGTGTGTACATATTGTGAATTCATTTATTAAACGTATTTATTTAGCATTCGTATCCAGTGAATTAACTTGTCTAAGAAAATGCTTAATAAATAGGCTAAAAATATCAGTTTACCCTATGTTTACTTTCTTCACTAACAGATGAAAATGAAAAGACTATCAGTCAGAGCTCAGCTTTAGGAGGGGAATAGACATGGCAAGAGAAGAAGACCGAGAGAAAAAGAAAGAGTGATGGAAATGAGAGAGTGAAGAAATGAGGAGAGAGCAGGTATAACAAGATATAGATATAATATATATATATAGCCTTCAAACATCTTAAAATGCACATATGTAGATCAGAGAAATACAAATTTTCTTGGGGGACCATGCCCCCCACCAAGGTTGTGCTCCATATTATTTTAACATAGTATCGTCATCATATCAGTGTAAATGAACCAAAATAAAGCCATTAAAATATCAAGTAAATAAGTTGTGATACTTGGTGCCACAGTGACACTCTTATCCCAAAATGTATTGCTATACCATGATACTCAATATGTTGTCCCACGGTGAGTTTCCTTGTGGCACCTATACTAGGGTGACCAAACGTCCTGTTTTCCCAGGACATGTCCTGTTTTCAAGTCCCTAATATAACATTTTTCTATCCATACAGAGGGGGCATACTTCTTTACATGTAATGAAATTAATAAGGCATCTTTGAGTAAACTTCGAGTATCATTTGAGTATCTCATTGCTGTATCTCACAACCAAGTGTCCTGGTTGATTGGTAATCAAAATATGGTCACCCTAACCTATACAAAATTTGAGGGTTCCCCCACCTGCCAAATCCCACTTTAACCACTGCCCGTAACAGATCTATACAAGTAGAGCTGAGGGAAGTGGAGGGTTTCTGAAAGTGCGTTGCAAACTGCTACAGGCAAATGCTGACCAGGTATTTGAAGTTTGAGTTGCGAGCTCATTGGCCACTGATACAGCAGGAACCAATCAGCTGTGTCCTAGAGAATGATGTGATTGCAAGTTTTAAAGGATTAATGCACTTAAAATGTCCTGGTAATTTACTCACCCCCCCATGTCATCCAAGATGTTCATTTCTTTCTTTCTTCAGTCGAAAAGAAATTAAGGTTTTTGAGGAAAACATTCCAGGAATTTTCTCCATATAGTGGACTTCAATGGGGTCCAATGGGTTGAAGGTCCAAATTGCAGATTCAAACTGCAGATTTGCAGATTATATACTTTTTTTTTTAACCACAAATGCTCATCTTGCACTAGTGTCCACAACTTCATTACTTAGTCCGCATTACGTAGTCACGTTGGAAATGTCACGCATGACTTAAGCGGAAGTACCGCCCCAGTGTTTACACAGCGAGTGATTAAGTCATACACCCTACTTCCCAAAAAAAAGTAAACCAATGATGTTGGACGATTTTGAAGTTGGAGGAGAAAATTAGATGTTTTCGCAACACCCTACCTTTTGGAACCATCGCACATGACCTTTCAAACGTGATTACCCAAAGTGTGAAGTCATGGACGCTAGTGCAAGACGTGCATTTGTGGTTAAAAAGTATATAAATGTAGTATATAATTTTTTTTTAAAATGACTAATCGTTTCGCTAGATAAGACCCTTATCCCTCGGCTGGGATCGTGTAGAGCCCTTTGAAGTTGCATTGAAACTGCAATTTTGGACCTTCAACCAGTTGAGGTCCACTATATGGAGAACAAAAGGTATTAAATGCTGTAAAAATAATTTGCTCATTCATTAGTTCATGTTAGTTAATGCATTAACTATTGCTAACAAATAAGACCTTATTGTAAAGGGTTACCTGAAAGTGAAACATCTTTTCTTTTCTTTTTTTGTTTAAAGAAATATGTCATATAATGTTTATTATCATTAAACTAAATCCATAAAAAAACATTTAATTACTCTAAATAAAATAAACCCTGTCATAATTTTTGCAATTCCTTTTGGCATTTTAGTTGAATAATCATGCATTTTTACAGCTCCATTTGTAATTAGTATTGAGTCCTACTGCAGTGAACTTGACAGGTTTTATTATAAATTGCAGTCAAACACAAGGAGCCTGAGGCTGTCCTATTTGATCTAGACTAGACAGTGGTAAAACTCCAGGGCTTTACTGCGATAAGGTCATAAATGAAAGCATTGTCCTTCCAACTGTATGTGAAACAGCTATACTTGTTCGACTTTGGCATTTGTAGCTGTTTTTGTAGCTATGTAAACCGCTACTCTAAAAATTCTCACAATACATTTATCAAAACATACTGCTGTCTATAAAGCTCTTTCTTCATATTCACAATACATTTCTTATGACGTTGGAATTGTGTGTATTTTTTGCCACATTATTTTAACCACTTGAGGTACAACTAATGTTAGCGTCCTCTCAACCTTGACGGCAAACATAGGCTACTGCTGTCCTTTCTAGGGCTGTAGTCAAGTCCACCTTTGTTGAGTCCAAGTCAACTTGGACATCAACTAGAACATTTGGCAAATCCAATGACCAAGTCTGAGACAAGTCTGAGTGCAAATACCAACGAGTCCAAGACAAGTCCGGGACATTATAAAAACGTCTGAAGTCTCACTGCAGCTTTCTCGAGTACTACAGCACTAGTCCTTTCTCTGCTAATGCAGCAACTAGTCAGCAAATTAATTACTTTATAATGATATGACAACATGCACTGTAGTGTTATCCTGTCAGTTTTTTTAAATGTGCATCTGAAGTGTCTTCTTAGCCACTCCAAACTCCCCACATAGCTCTAGCGATGGCCGCAACTATAGGCATCAGGGCCATAGGCAGGGTTTCATAATCACAGAGGTCCCAAATGTTAGCTAGTTAGGGGGTTTTGGGGACAAGCTCCCCTGAGAATTTTTTTATTTCTCTGATCTACATACACTATTTTGCTAAAAGTATTGGGACACCCCTCCAAATCATTGAATTCAGGTGTTCCAAAGGTGTATAAAAATCAAGCACCTAGGCATGCAGACTGCCTCTACAAACATTTGTGAAAGAATGACTTGCTCTCAGAAGTTCAGTGAATTGAAGCGTGGTACCGTGATAGGTTGCCACCTGTGCAATAAGTCTGAAATCTGTCCGGAAAGTCCGTAAAATCTGAGTGGGGTCAGCGCATGCTGAGGCGCACAGTGTGCAGAAGTGACCAACTTTCTGCAGAGTCAATAGCTACAGACCTCCAAACTTCATATGACCTTCCGATTAGCTCAAGAACATTGCATAGAGAGCTTCATGTAATGGGTTTCCATGGCCGAGCAGCTGCATCCAAGCCTTACATCACCAAGTGCAATGCAAAGTGTCGGATGCAAGCACGCCACCACTTGAGCAGTGGAGACGTGTTCTCTGGAGTGACAAATTATGCTTCTCTGTCTGGCAATCCGATGGACAAGTCTGAGTTTGGGGGTTGCCAGGAGAACAGTACTTGCCTGACTGGATTGTGCCAAGTGTTTTCGGGAGCAAAGTTTTTTTCTCGAGTATGTTACCAGGGCATAAAATACTTGTATGTACATTTCTCCTGGAAAAGCTTTGTTTTAAAAAGTGGGTGAGAGGGGAAAGTCATGAGAAATCATGTTTAATGTGATAGTTTCATCCTTAACATAACATCCCCCAAGATTCTTCACCTAGACTCGTGGTCCAGCGGTACAGCGTTTGTTCGGCTAGTGTGTCTGAGGTTTGGTTCTGTGTTTGAATTCACCACTGAATAGTTTTTTACTTATTTCACGAGTTCACACTTACATCAAATTAAATAGAGTAAATATTATGCGTATTTGGCGTGCTCTCCGGGGGAGGGCTCCGGGCTCGGAATTTTGCCCGAACCCAGAGTACCCCCCCGTGATGGAAATAGTCTAGAACTAGACTGCATATATTAATTTGATGTCTTATGTGAGTTTAATTAAGTGAGGAGAAGGGGTGGTGGAGGGAAGCTAAGAAACAGTCAACGACAGGAAGGTAAATCGGCTGTCTATATACATCTCTTATCGTTGATTTTTTAATGAGCTCCTCTTGTGTTCAATTAGGTTTAATTAACTGGGTCTGCTCCACTTAACAGTTTTAATTTCCTGAATGTGCTTCTCCCGAAATTTGTTTATAAAACATCAATAAAACCAAAGGTGTTCATCAGTGATTCTGTATCAAGAGCAGGTACACATTTGTGTACATTTTATTTTGTGATTTAACCGGAATGAATAGAGAGACTATGATGTCTCTCAGCTATCAGTGCCGATTAATCAACAAAACGTCTCAGGTTACAAATGTAACCATTGTTCCCTGAGAACAGGGAACGAGACACTGCGTCAGCTTTTGCTTACGCTACGGGGAACGCCTCCAGAGTGACTGGTGCCTGAAATCACAATCAAATCACGTCAATCCTATTGACCGACGACAGCCTATGATGTCATCAAGGTGCGACCAGGAAGTATATAAGGGAGCCTTGCCAACATGACAGTATCTAATCGTCTGAAGGGACTGTTTTCGGCAGGCAGGCCCTGCGGCATGGCAAAGCGACGCAGTGTCTCGTTCCCTGTTCTCAGGGAACAATGGTTACATTTGTAACCTGAGACGTTCCCTTTCGAAAGGGAACTCGCACTGCGTCAGCTTTTGCTTACGCTACGGGGAACGATATACCCACTACGCCATGCCGACGGGAGTGCATGCCCCTAGGCAGTGACAACTGTCAAGACAAGCAAATTCTACTGAAATGCCTGAACCACTCCCCTTCTGGTCACATTAGGCTGTCAGTGACAGCGCTCCCTACGGTCATAGCTCAAGCTATCGCCCAAGAAGGAACCTTCACACACATGAGGTCCTTCCCAGGCCCTGCTCGAAGGCCTAGAACCACCCATTCAACTTAGAAGGGGTTCCTTTAAGGGACCGTGGCAAGGGAACTACGAGGGAACCCTATGCCAGTCACTATTCGGGAGGTTCTCACCGAATGCCACCAGGGAGACCTGACCAGGTGACCCAGACTAATGTGGGACACGTAATACGGTCAACCCTGTCTGTACAGTACAGAGCCTCTGGTACTCGCCTCCGAAGAGGCATCCCGTTGGGTGCTGCAAGAAAGGCAGTAACATCCACTAGCCGGATCTCAGAGACGGGTTATCCCGGAGAGCAGCTCTCAGCGAAGTGCTATATAACCCTTGCTAGCGAGGGGAGTTTAGCCGCTCGATCCTCGGATCTACCAAGCACTTACTTTAAAACGTGCTTAGGAGGCCAAAGGCCATTCAGGCTGATCGTATCGGGGGGGCCCCTCGGGGCTTACCACCAATGGATCAGCGCCAGGCGGCCGCAAGCTCATAACAGACCCTCGCTTTGAGAGGAGCTCATCAGCCTGCCCGGTAGGTAACCATGTCGTAGGCAGACTATGAAGGTCCCCTCCTGTGGGGACCGCCTAGCAGCAGCGACGTCTCGTCATGCTAGGGTAAGGACACCGCCTTCAGGTCTCGCGAACGGCCAGAGACCGGCGCCTGATAGCGGGTGACCACTAGCTGTCAGCGTAAAGCCAGTTGTGCTTTCCGCCCAGGGAACTCGTTCCCCAGGGAGGCCGAGAGGGGCCTCCACCTGATAGCAGAACATGCCGCCCATAGCCAGAATGTGCTACTCATAGCACTTCATGGTCACCGCCTCAGCGGCTGCACTCAGGGAGGCCAGTTGTGGCCTACTACCTACTAGCACTCGTGCTAGCCATCCAGTGCCTACTAGCAGCTTGTACCAGCCGTCGAGGGACTTAATGCCAGTGGTGCCCCCTCGGGGGAGACCAGGCAGCGCCTGCGGACCACAGCAGGCCCTCAGGGAGGCCAATCGGGCCTACCACCTGAGCGAAGGTAACCCAAACCAGGAGCCTACCCCTCAGGGTGGCCTTAAAGAAGGCTGGCTGCTGCGCCTGGGCTGACGGCAGCTATCTGCTGACGAAGCCTGGAAATCCAGTTCACACCTGGGAACTCATCCCCAAGGAGACTAGTTGACGAGGTTACTGCTGACGTCGACACCAGTGGAGAAGATCCTCCAAGGCCCACTCGTGGGCCATGGCGTCGAGACTTCTTTGCAAGGAGGCCGGTTGACGCCTACTACCTGTCCTGAAGTCCTGCTGCCCAGACCGCAGTCTCTCGGGCAGTGCCTACAGACATGAACCTAATCACATTGCCAACAGCAGTGTACTCAGCAGAAGTGCATAACGAAAACCCTCTAAAGCAAGGGGAGTATAACTTACGTCACCTGCCTCGGGGCGGCTGTCTTACTTTCCATGCAGCAGCCATCCGTAAGTGCGAGGGCATCAGCCATTGTCAATGCTCGGGCCTCAGGGGAGCATCCGACCAGAACCGCAAACAGAGGTTTATCCAATGTTCAGCTCAACCCGAGCCCTAAAGGAGGTGGAGCAGAGACATAGAGCAAGGGTGAAACAATACCTTTTCTTAGAAAATATAGAACCCACCGGCCGAACCATCCTCCAGGAAGAGGCCGAGGGCCGCCAAAAGATGGCGGCCACCAAGCTCTGAAAGGCGGAAACGGCAGATAAAGTCTAATCGCAAACCGGCGAAAGACGCTTCATCCCGCCCCACGACCACTGGCAAAGTCGCTGTCTCGTGCAACACCTCGACTGCGTTACTCGTAACCCCAGAACGCAGAGAAGGGGGCGGGCCTTGGCCGGACAACTCTGTAACAAGAGGAGGTTAGGTCAAGGATGCATAACAAGCCCTGTTTATATACCAAAGACAGGCCAGGGGCGAACCACCTTCCTTAGAAGGGAACGCCCCCATCCTTGACGGAACCTAGGCCAAGTTGTGCGACGCAAGTCCGCACTAGATCTACTCAGGGTTCGGGAAAGAAATATTATCACCTCTAATATTACACAATGAGGCCCCGAAAACCCTTTTCCCAAAGCCCAGCAGAGCTGGGCGCAGATCTCACTACAGCTCATGCATAAGTGCATACCCAGTCTTCAGCTACTTCACACTTTTACGCTAGGAAAAACACAACTCGCCCCCGACACTACAAACCCTCGGGCAAGAGCGCAATTCAGTCACCCACCTCAGTGGGGACAACATAACACGGAGAGGCAGCAAAACTCTACTAGCAAAAGTGAGGCATTCACACACACAACCACATCACGTTGCAAAGAAAATCGTTCTTAGCTTACTCACGGGGAGCTGCAGGCCCTGCGAAATCCCTCGATGATCCAAAATTTCCCCAAGCAACCCCTCAGGGGAGCGACGGTACAAAAGTCCTGAAAAACATAATTTTGAAAATGTTTCGCCCTCATAGAGGGGGACTCACCAATCGCTCCTCGCGGTGCTTCAACCCAGCCATCGAGCTAGTATCCGCCCGCCATCCTGAGGGGGGCGCTTTTAACAAACAAACCAGGCGAGCCGGCAGAATCTTATATTTTCTGCTCACCATAGGCCCACCGGCCTGATGTAAAGCGCCCGGGGGAAAGCCAGAGGAAGGGAAAAAAGCAGCGTTCATCTCCGAGTCCTCGAGGGCGGAGTCCGCTGCCTGCGCTGGTTCCGGTTACCAGCCCCGGCTTCCTTCCTCTTCCTGTTGCGGGTGTCCCGCCTCCCCTGCGCCCCGGTCCTCCGTCGGCGGGGGCGCTCAAGAGGCGACGCTGGCTTGCTGTTCCCGTCTCCAGCCCTCAGACTGGGACGGGCCGGGGACACCCGACTGCCTGGGCGCGGTCCCGGACCTCAGCGGGATGCATGTTCTAAATGTTGCCGAGCGCGCCTTCGGTTCTCCGAACTTTCCCACCACCGCCTCTACGGAGGTGCCGAAAAGTTCGGATTGCGAAACCAGGGCATCCAGGAGAAAGGACTTCTTTCTCCCCAATGTCCAAATGGTTTAACCACAGATGTCTCTCCGTGGCCACCGTGGCCCGGAGAGCAAAAACCGCGGTCCGGCGCGACTCGACTACTGCCTCAGGGGGTCCCTCCCCCTGATCGAGGTCCCTCAGCAGGTCTGCCTGGTAAGCCTGCAACACAACTGTGGTGTGCAAAGCCGCCGCAGCATGACCCACTGACATGTACGCCCTGCCATTCAGGCATTAGACCGGCAGGGTGGGAGCCACAGTGTCGCCGGCCGCCCAGAGGCGAGATAAACATAACATCTCGTCCACGGGCAGCCCCGACACCTACCCAGCCAGGCAGTCCCTCGACATCAGCGAAATTTTGCTCGCTGATGTCGACAGATGCGGGGCTGAGTATGGTTTCTTCCATCCCCTCGAGATCTGCTGAAGGAGATCTGGAAGGAATGGAAGACTCCCAGGAGTTGGGAGGTCATGGGCAGAGAGAAACCGATCGTCCGAACTGTTTGGACGCTCAGCCTTTCTCCTCACGCGCCGCAAAGGCAGCTGCAGTCTACCCGCAGCGCGTTCCATGACTTCCAGCAACTCCCCGTACATGGGACAGGATGGTTTGAAAAGCTTCAGCATCTTTAACTGACTCACCCATCCTCTGCTCCAGCCTCTCGCGATCTGGATCATCCTCAAGAACCATAACTGTCTCCAAGCGACGAGCCAGATCCATCTGGGAAGCGCATTTCAGACGCCGCTAAGCCTCAGCTTGAGCGTGGTCTTTCCCAGATGCTGAAACCTCTCCCCTCGAGAAGAGGTCCAGCCGAATTGCATGCTCTTCTCCCAGACAGTAAACACAAAGTGTGTGTGTATCCAAAGCGCAAGCTACACCTTCAAAACACACTTCTGCAGAAGTGGCCTCAGCACACTTCATTGTTATCCTTCTTGTAGACGTTTCACGTGAAGACAGGCAAAACAGTCCCTGAAGACGAAGAGATACTGTCATGTTGGCAAGGCTCCCTTATATACTTCCTGGTCGCACCTTGATGACATCATAGGCTGTCGTCGGTCAATAGGATTGACGTGATTTGATTGTGATTTCAGGCACCAGTCACGCTGGAGGCGTTCCCCGTAGCGTAAGCAAAAGCTGACGCAGTGCGAGTTCCCTTTCGAAAGGGAACCGATTAATTCAAATGACTCCATCACAGAAACTCTAAAAAAATCTGCACCACTGATGCACAAACTTGGTAGTCTATGAGCGATAGCCTTCACTGTCTCATTGAAAAGTCCTAGTGCCCCAGCAGACTGCAAAACATTCTAGAAACCACCTGCCACTCAAGTGCATGAATACATTAAATGTGCATGAATACATTAAATGTAATTAAGAGTCTTATGTTAATGACACTGATAATGCCAGAGGGCATGATAAAAATAAGCATGAACATGAGCCTTTGTTATGAACAGCCTTGGACAGCAACAGTGTTCAACTATAAATGTCCAGCCCATGAGAATCATGTAAAACGGTTTGATCATGTGCATTACTAGATTGTAAATTCTCACTGATATGACTTAAAATAAAATTTCAATGGCCCATGCTATAAATAAATTTACCCAAAATGTCACTTCTGCCAAACACACTACAAATAAAGTTGAAACTATGCTGGGTGTAAAAAATGTAAATTAATAATCTTAAACTAGTCAGGATGCCAGCAGAACTTAGCCCCGCCCACAACATTTGAGCTCGGGAAGTTCGGTTTGGGTTGAATTTGTTCTAATTCTAAAAGGAGAACTTGTTTGTATATGCATTCACCTTTACTATTTCTCTCAAAAAGTACTCATTGTATCCTTAAATGATTTTTACAACACTGGCAAAGATCTTTTACACTCATCTTCTTCTTCTACTTCTTCCAGTGTGCGTGCAGTTGAGTTCTGTTGACAACTATGCGTCGCTCAACACGTCACTTACTCCGTTGCTCTGATTGGTTGTAGGTCTATCCAATTGAGTGCAGAGGCATTTTCTTTCCTGGTTCGGTTGAAACGCCCCATAATCACAGCCCAATGGAGCAGCATCAGATTCATATTCTGACTAGAATCTGAGTATGACAACGTCAGGCTAATTTTCAACCTCTCTTTCAAAGCTTTTAGAAAGCAAAAAGCACATTTGTTTGAAAGTTAATGTGATTAATGCAGTCAAGTGTGCATGTACACTTATAATAAAGATTGTCTGCCAAAATTGAGACACCAAAGATGGATGTCCCTTGAAAATCTAGGACATTTGGCACATGAACAGTGATGTGTAAAGCAAACCCCACAGTTAGGGCTCGTATCAAAGTCTCTTTGAGCATCACTGATGTAACGCGCAACATGATACCATTTTAAATATAAACTAGCTAAATATCTGTCTTCATGATTTATGCTTTTTAAACTTTCTTTAAGGCTGAAAATACAGTCAAGAGCATAGTCAACACACAAGAGGTTTCAGAATGCAAGGCAAACTGATAAAACTTCATTTCCCCATAATGTGAGTAAGATAAAGACTAATATGAACAACACGATTTTAGCATATTCATGAGCAAATGTCTAACAATTACTTTAGCATTTTATATTATGACACATCAACTATAAGGAAGTCTATACATATTTTTCACATTCATATTATATAACAGCCATATAAAGTTACCAGACCATGAAATAATCCACCATTGATTTATACTCATCTTTCTGGTGCTTCTTGCTTTTTCAGGCAAAGCATGCTATAACCTTGAGGATGAAAATAGCTGATAGTACGCAGAGTATAATTTGTCTGAGGTGCATGTGTGAGAATTTTTTAACAGAAATAAAGTGAGAACCAAAGAATTATAATGAGATCAAGACCACACCGAATCCAATTCATCATCACAGAAAACTCCCTCACATTGTGTTCTGATGTTCTCAAAATAATCAATGACATTAAGAACCAGTGAGCGCCAGTTTTTACCTCAGCGTGTTCTTATAATGTAGCATATTAACAATCATAGCCTTGCTGATTCAAACCAAAACAATTTTGTGTGTGTAAAAGGTTAACATTGATTAACTATTCATTTTAGACACAATTACTTTTGCTTTATTTCCAAACCAGGGGCCGGATTCATGAAAATCTTCTTATCAAGAATGTTCCTAATTACAATTCTTAAAAAACTCTTAAGTTCTCAAATATTTTCTTAAGAACATATACATTTTTTACTTAAGAAGAAATTGAAAGGTGTTATTTTATTGAAAGGCGAGTATTGCTGAAGACTTGCTGAATGAAAAACACCTCAAAACCCATCTTTCTTGCATTGCCTGCAGATTACCGTAGATATCATAATAAGTGTGCAGACTATTTTCGTCATGACTGGCTTGACGGGAGTTAATCACTGGGCGTCGTGTTTTTACGACATTAACTCTTTCCCGGCCAGCGTTTAAAAAAAAAAGTTGCCAGCCACCGCCAGGTTTTTAAAAAATCATTTACATAAAAATGCATATCTGAGCATGCAATATATCAAAAGAAAGAGCAGACTCTGGTTAAAAAAATAACTAAAAAAAAAATTATAAAAAATCTTTCAAGCTTCATCAACACTTAAATATGGGTAAGTTTCATAAAAAAAAGCAACATTTTGAATAAAAAGCTGAGAAAATCACGTTTTTGTCAAAAGCCACATCCAGATAAGATTCAGAATGATGATCAAACACAGATGGAGTAGATCGAGTCCATCAACACCCCTAATGCTTGCACAGTCCTATAGCTCGTTCTGGGTCGACATTTCATTTAGTAACATTAGGCAGTTTTGATTTATATGATGTTTAATGTTGACGTAAAATTCTGTGTTTGGCAGGGAAAGAGTTAAAATTGTTATCAAAATGCAACGGTCTTTCCCATTAATTTGCACTCTGTCTTTCTTGCAATCTCTCTAGAGTGAATGCGTCCAATATCTCAACCCGTTCTCACTCCCAGGGCGTTGAAAAACGAAGCATGGTCAAGTGCCTTCCGCGTCGCAATGAAGACGCTAAAGTTGTTTTCCCAATGCGTCAGATCAAGACGCATTTTATTCTTTGCATTTGTAAAAGCATACATGATTTTATTAATATTTTATTCATATTTAAAGGTTACTTTTATATTTTGGAGCAGCTAACCCAACTCCTACCCTAAACCTACCCACTCCTAAACAATATAAAACACACAACAGGCAAATACAAGTACAATCACAGGTATTTATTGCAAAAACTGACCAAAAACAGTATAAAAGTATTAACTCGTGTTGCATTCCAAGTCTTCTGAAGTCACACGATGTCTTCATGTAAAGAACAGAGTTGATCTTAAAGCTACACTGTGTAACTTTTTTAGTTTATTCTTAGCTAAAAACACTTCTTCTTTCAAAAGTTCTTTCAAAAATATATGTGCTCATTAATGTATATTTACGTCTTTCAAGTAATAAAGTATTCTCGTAAATTTATAATATGCCATTGAAAATACATACGGGTGAGGGGTTCGAATGGGGGTTGCCATGTTGCCCCTCCATCTTGAAAGTACATTAGCCAAAGAGGGACATACCCGTAAATTCAAGCTTCGCCTTTCGGGTTTTAACACTCTGTAACGAGTAGGAAAATAGTGTGGCCCCTTTAAGAGCGTTCGCCCCGGTTGGAGCGCCTGCGTTCTGTGTGTGTGTGTGTGTGTGTGCACTGCGCCTCGAGCTCCCATGTGTGCGGATTATTTTCTGTCTTCTGTTGCTAACATTCACATTCATTTATTTTTGTTTTGTTGGGTAAGGCTGTGGACGGAAGTGGAGTTTGTGCCGGACTCTTGTGGGGGGTTCCGCGGGGAATAAAGTGCGGGCTGTTTGATGTCAATCGCCTCCGTGTTTGCATCGACTCCAGTTGTGTTGAGTGAGCTATCCGTATTTTTCACCCGGACACACGCGTTACAACTCAATGGCGAATGTGAAGAGGGAGATTGCTGGATCGAACTGGAAGTCATGTTAATCTTGGACTAAATCGGCCACCGTAGGAGTTAAAACGAAATCGGAATTGTGAGGAAAAGAAACTAATATTTACTGGATGGTCATAGTCCCTTTCACCGCTAGATGGGGGAAAATATCACACAGTGTAGCTTTAATGTTTTAATCGCTGAGATGATGATCCCGCCGCTCCGTTAACGCACTCATTCATATCTCATTCAAATAATACACACGCCTCTTTAGCATGACGCATTCGGTCACAAGACACACGAGAACCAATGACATTTTACAATCAAAGCTGACGTAATGACGCAATTGGTCATGAGACATACGAGAGCCAATGAAATATCACTATGAAAACTGACGTAACGGGCGCCAATATTTTAAATTTTACGTGTTCGTGATCTTCTGCGGATGGAGACGCTGATCGCTTTTGGGGATTTCCTTCACACAAATCAATCGCTTGGCCTCGGAATATTTGTATTTTTGTAATAAATTGTGCATGCAGTCGACTCTGCCTGTTATATCTGTGTTTTATACCACACAAATGGGTAGGTTTAGGGATGGAATAGGGTTGGGTTACAGGTTCAAACGTGTCTAGATAGTGTAAATAAAATGATGCTGGCTGATTATATTGAGAATCACAGTCCAACATGTCATAATGGCAAAATCATAACCCAATATATGATCAGCATGACGATAACTTTCCCATGCCCAACGCGTCTGTGTCTGACGCCGAAGGTTTCTCATTGAAATGAATGGAGCACTCAGCGCGTCGATATAGTGACGCCTAGGGGTGCCTTTAGCGTCTTTATTGTGACGCGGAAAGCACTTGACCATGCTTCGTTTTTCGACGCTTTGGGAGTGAGAACGGGTTGAGTATCTGTGTGTGTTGTGCTGCCTCGCTAGTTCATGCTTGAGTGAACCTATAGGCTGTAAAAGATCGATCCGTGTCACTTCAGAGTACTCGTCCATATTCATGACACTATTAGTAATATATATTATATTTAGCTAGCTACTGTTATTTTGTAATGGTTAATATTTAAAACAACCCAATCAATTCATTAAACATCTTACATTTGGGTATTTAAGATAGGTTGGAGGTTATCCTAACTTTACAACGTTATTTACGATGCTTTTAAGAACGTTCTTTTGGGATTATGAATACTTCTTAAATGTCATCTTAAGAGCAATCTTAAGAAAAAAGATTAGAACATTCTTAAGAAAAGTTTTTGAGAATACGAAAAACTTAAGTTAGAAAATAAGAAGAAATTGGCTGTCAAGAACAATTTTATTCTAAAAGGGGAACTTCAGTGATTTAGCATTATGCTTTGTATCAGTAGAAACCCAGTAGTATATTCAAATGTATGGTACTTTTCCCCCTCATATCCCCCTTAGACAAGAGAATAATGCATTTTATTTCTGGAAAAAATCCTCCAATGATGCAAATATCGTTATTTTGCGTCATTGGAAGATTTTTGGCCTGAGCCTAGAGACTACAGGAGCTAGTTCCGCATGTTTTCAACCCACCCACAGGGGAGGGATCTCACTCTCAGAATGTAAATGCGCACGACCGCTTCCACTCGGCTCGGCCTTCATAACAGAGAGGTACGGAGCAAAGTGAATGTTTCAACTTTTCAATGAATTCAATTAAGTTTAGCTTCCACATGCGATCTTATAATGCACCAGACTGGACACTCGCTGTGACATGACTTTTGTTCGACTCACTCATACTTTATTGAAAAGACACATTCAGTTTTTAATTGTAGTGTCTATTCTCTAACTGAACAAAATAATTTTATTACTATGAATATCAAAACCACGGTGGGGCGGTGCCGTGGTGGGCAAGTGATAACCAATAGCCGTGGCTTTGGGAGTGGCCTTGATGGGCAGCGAAGCAAGTGCATTCTGGGAGTTATTGTCTTTCATCCACATGAGACAAAAATACATGTTCTGTCTTTTCTCAGTCTAGAAGGAACCAAATTTTCTTGAAATCCAGAAATCCAAGATTTCTACTTCATAAATGACACATTTTAAATACACATTCATCTTCCCAGCACTGAAGTGCCCCTTTAAGAATGTTTTGTAAATCCCCAGATCAAAGCGAAAACAACCAAAAGTTTTGTTTCGTTCTCGAATGAATCAGTGTTTTTGAACAAATTGGTTGAGTGAATGATTCAATGATTCACTCATAAATCCCGTCACCTGTTTTGTTCTGAATCAGTATTTTTGAAAGAATTCGTTCAATAAATGATTAAATGACTCAGAAGACAGATACTTGTTGCCATCTACCGTCAATAAATCAATGAAAAATAATTGTCTTTATTTTTTCTTTAACTCTATCTGTGTTCTTCAGGTGTTTAGAAAGTACAAGGAATTATTCTAAAGTTCAAATATGGGTACTGTGTCAAATTTATTTCACAAGTACATTGACAAAAAACACCCTTCAGTAAAAGTTAAAAGGTTTCAATAGCAAAATATAATAACACATTTCTAAGTGGCTTGAATCGGTAGCTCTGACACCGGATTTTATATTGAACACAATTGGTGACAACTTTTGGTTTTTGGACAACTTTTATTTCTGTTGTTTGAGTGTTTGGTTTCTAAATGTGTCTTGAGTAGTTCCATGATCTTAGCAGACAATAATTCACAGCATACAAACACAATGTAGTCGACATGTTTATCCTTGTAAAATCTAGCCCTGGTAAAATAGCACTAAAGGCTTAGTCTTTGCTCTGTCTAGCAAAGATTGCTAAAACAATGAAAACGATACATGTAGAGGGTTATTTTTGTGTGTGTGGAAGGCTACATGAAAAGGCTTTTTTTTTTCATTGTTTATCACCTGTGTTTGTGACTTTGAAGAATTGGTCCAACTGGTTGTCCTCAGGGAAGGATAAAAGAAAAACAGATCTCCTTTTATTCACAGACCTGTCTCCCTTTACAATCCCATGGCCCACATCTGAGTTGTGTTTCAGTATTTAAACCATTTCTATAAGATACTTATCTTTCAAAGTAAGTCAAAAAGCACATCAAATACAGGGTTTTAAAGCAGCATAAATTATTTGTTTTTTACAAAGTATCTCAACATTATAAAAGTGCTGTAATGACATGACTCCCATTTTTGTCTGGATCCATCTATCTATCTATTCATTATAAAATACATAAATATGCAATACATAACATTGCTTGAATGCATATGGAATTGTTTTTACTAGCTAATTTTTTTTTATTTTTATGGTGATAAAACTGATATTAAAATGAAGAAAAACAACTCCTTAAAAGAATAAAATTATTGAAAGGAATACCGTAATTAAGTAGTTTGGCATAATCTTTTATCATATCTATTATTATTATTATTTTTTAAAAGCAGTGAAAAAAGTATTTAAAATGTGTTTTTTTTAATAAAAAAATGAAGACGTGTACATGTATTCAACATGTAAGGAAAATTCTGTAGGCAGTGGTTATTTACACTAAGTGCACGTAGAAATAGATTATATTTACACTAAGTGAAAATAGCAGTATTTTCTTTGAAATAAGTCTAAATTATAATTATAAATAGTGGCATATACTATTTGCACTTGTGTTGTTGTACATTAAATGATATGTAATAATAACAAATTATGCCTTATTGGGACATTAAAGGGCATATTGCAGGTTAGAGCCCCCAGTGAGTCAATGTATAGAAAGATCTATACAATTTCTTTCTTTAAAATATACTTATAAATATGCTACTAAGGCTTCTGGAGTCATTTTTGTGAGAGCATTTTACTTCTGCATCTAAAAAATGCCAAAAACGGAAGTGACGTAAGGGGAAGGAGTGCGGCCAATTTCAACAATAGGAAAACAATGGATCGCAATGACAGTTCGGACGCTGAGGAAATTATAAATGTTTATTCAAACTCATATCACGGAACACAGCCATACAATTATGACAGACAAATAGGGACAGGCTAGGATTAGACAGAGCAACAATTAGAGGAGATATATTGAGTTGTGGTGAGAGGAGAACCAGCGGAGAACAGAGCAGGTGTCTCGGTGAGAGACCAGTGTTAGCTAATGATATGTGTACACAGTGCTCAGATCACAATACTGTATAGATTATTATCATGTATCAGGCAATAGCAAAGCTGGTATTGGTCATCTAGGAGTATACTTACCAATAACAGAAACTAATAAGCTTTGATCAGGCGTATGTCACACTCGTTAATATCCAGTAAACGTTATGTGATACTAACCTTACGTGATATAACGTTAGCGGTTTCTCATCACGACTGATTTGGTAGTTAGCAAATGTTTAAAAAACAAGATTTATGGTGCACAGTTCACGTTTTCTTCGAGCTGTATTTCTGACGGATCCGTGAACATCCCGTCTCCCGCCGGCGGCCAAACCACTGACAGTATATGTTGTTGTTGTATGTGTTTCATGTTATCCCTTATTCATTAATTTTGTGTTATACATTTGTGTTTTGTGTTATATAATTTTGATTCACCGATAGTGTGAGGATGGATATGACACCATGAGTATGTAGTTGAGTGAACTTAAATGTACATAGGCTACATGGCATGAATAAAATATTCCCTTTAAAAAAATAATTTTGCACTAAGTACACAAAATTGACTTCCTCTCGTTACCTTTTGGACAAAAATGTCCCCATTGAAACCCATTAAAACTGCCATTTTTAATCCTAGGGCCATTTAAGTATAACATGATGCAATCTTTGTTAATAGGCTTTCACTCTGTTGGCAAGGCTTCAAATTTGAAATATTAAAAAAAAATTACCAGATGGTACCATTTTTTTCAGGTCAATATTTGAGAGAAAAGAGCCCAAACAAAATATTACTGACAGCTCATTTTTTGAGATATCAACCTAAAATTTGGAACACAGCTTTTAGATTTATGGCTTTGATTTTCTAGCAGTTTTAGAGTTCAACATGTTTCATAAATTATATATTTTATATAATTTTATATAATTTTCATAAACTTAAACCTCTATAACTTTTTTTGGTCTTCTTTAAAATGAGACCAAACTTAAGTCTGTGCTCCAGAAATAATTTTTTTTATGATAGTTTTTTTTGACATGGACATTTTTGTCCTCTATGGACCTATGTGTAACAATTGATGCACAACTTTGTATTCATCATTGTTGTGGATGTTTATTCATTTAATATCATGCTTTACACCAGAATTACAATGTTGAACTCTATCTCATATCGCTGGGATGATAAACCTCCGGTCTAAAGTGAATGCTACACACCACCACGTTTTTCTACGCAGATGCAGAAGTGAAGTCCCGTCTCTTTACCGGCACAAAAGTCACCCAGGCAAGTTTCCGAACTTTTTTTGTTAGGAAACCTGTGGGCTTAATGTCCTGACAGGCTAGACACAATCATTTACCATGACGATGATATATTGAAATAGAAAAACTACCGAAAGCACGCTGACTCCTACTGAATACCAATCTATTCTGCACTGAGCCAACGCAGAGCCCGGCAAACAACTCCCTCTTGTGACGTAATATGACACAATGTTGAAAAAAAAAGAAGCATTTTTTACAAACAGTCAACAAAACGGTCACTCTTATCTACTAAATTTGTGCCCTCATGTCTTTTTAAAACATTTTAAATCCTGCATTAACTTTTCATATGGTATTTTCATACAAGGTTATATATTCATTATGAAATATATTTAACCTGCAATATGCCCTTTAAAGCCCTCCCTACACCTACCCCTAACTGATAAACACTTTATTATTAAACACGTTAGACACTTTATTTCCACTTTTCCAATAATTTTCTTCATTTTTATTGAAAATAAATGCCTTTCCCATCTGATACGTGATGGGAAAAGGAAGTAGATCGAGTTCAGCAAAAGGATCCGAGAAATGGACTTCGAACTTGGGTCAATTTGCATCAAAACACTCACGGCTCTATATGGCACCAAAAATGGTTCTTCGTCGTAATCATAGAGGAACCACTTTTGGTGCTATATAGCACCATATCTTAACATGTTCTGTATATGGTAGCAGTGCTATATAGCACCTTAGTCAAAGAACCAGTGAAGAACCTCTGAAGAACCACTGAAGCACCAAAATTGGTGCTATATAGCACTTAAAAAGGTTCCCCTATGATTACGAGCCAAGAACCATTTTTGGTGCCATATAGAACCTTTATGTTTTAGAGTGAACTTTCTGCCACGTGCCTTACCCCATACACTATTGCTACTGTTTATAATCCAGAATCTTCCAAAATTTCAGTGGGTGGAGTTAGTGTAAATAGCCTACGCCAACAAGATGTATATGACATTCTTCTTTCAGACTAATACAATTGGAGTTATTTATAAATGTCCTGGCTCTTCCAAGCTTTATAATGGCAGTGACTTGTCGGGTCCATAAAAGTGCATCCATCCATCATATAACTGTTCCACACGGCTCCAGTGGGTTAATAAAGGCCTTCTGAAGTTAAGTGTCACGTTTGTGTAAGAAAAGTATCCATATTTAAAACTTTATAAACTAAAATAACTAGCTTCCGGCAGTCAGCAGTATGCAAGTCGACTTGCCCTAAAAGAGAAAAAACATTTATTTTTCTTGGACAAGCAGTACATCAGTACATTAATGGCCATGGACTCCATTACCTTGAATCAAACCATCAGAAAGAAAATGCAGCCTTTGGGTGAGATATTCTGGATGTGCTCTCTAATAAACAACACCACCACCTGCTGCCGCTGCCCGCACGACTTTGAAGTTCAGCTTTTGACATTTTGCTTCAATCTTTCTAAAATAATGGATGGTCAAAGAAGAGAGTCTTCAAATCCAGAGTGACTGTGGATACAGTACTGACATACTTGGCAACTAACTCACTGTTTACAAAGTTCAAAAGCAGAAATCCATGTGTTCTCGAGGCTCTAAACTCCGTCTTTTTATCCATCTTTGCTTTTATCTGTCTATTCATCTTTTATCTTTCCTTTCAAAGATTATTGTGAAGCTCTATGGCTACAAAGGTTGATTTCGCAAGTTGCTTCCACCATCACCACCACCACCACCAGCCTGAAACATGACTTCAGGGGCCACGCAACTATAAAAAATCCATTTATGACCCACTGAGATGAATATGGACATTTTATCACACATTTTACGTGTGGAAGGTGGTTTATAAAAACACCTGGTGAGGTATCTAGTGTAAATCATCTTCAAAGCCTGCAGCCCATGAAAGAACATTTAGAAGCCATTAGATTTCCCAGTTTTCTTGTCATGTTCCATGTGGCAGGGTGTTCACCAGAGGCATGTTTTCTAAACTCACCGTACACAAACCTTTTAAACCACTGGAGCCTGTCAGACATTCAGACAGACTTACTCAAAAATTATTTCAGCAGCCATATCCACCAACTAAAAGAGAGGGAAAAAAAGAATATGGGGCATTTCCAGGGACCGTGGAAACACCAATATGGTTTAAAGCGTTATAATGAGATTTTGGGAAATCCCTTTTGCCATCGCTGTTCTGTTCTGCTATGTCATTAAAGCCAGTCTCATCTTTGCCAATTAAATCCTGCATTAGAAATTAAGACATTTTATAACTAAGGCTCTTGAGCGTTTGGAGTATTTTTTATTTATTATTTACTGTTATGACCTACGCTTTCATTGTCTCCTGTAATTAAGCAATATCCCTCATTAACCTTACAGCAAATAAATTATCAAATATAAAAGTCTTTTCTGAATATTAACCTTTGATTTTACAATTATACTTCTCAAATGAAAACTCCAGGATGATTGAGACTATGAATGAGACTCATAATTGAAGGTTTATTTAAGCAATGATACATTCACATAAACACACAGATGATAAGTTGCAACACGTTCTCACTCCCGACTCGTCACATATTGCCTCTTAGTCAGGACCCCTTGGCGTCACTTTTTAAAGCACAGGGTACTCCTTTAGCGTCATTTTCCAATGCGCAGGGTACTCCATTGATTTCATTGAGAAACCTTTGGCGTCATACACACACGCGTTGGCAGGGAATGTTATCGTCATGATGAAATTATACATTGGGCTACGATTTTGCCATTATGACATCTTGGAGTGTGATTCTCAATTTAATCAGGCAGCATAACGTTACTTTTATTTACATTTATTTATTTAGACACGTTTGAACATATAGCCCAACCCCATCCCATCCCTAAACCTACCCATGTGTGTATTATCCCCTCTGGCTCTCAGCGAAGGCGGTCGCATTCTCTCTTCTCTCCGTCTCGTCTCCCTCCTCCCTCCTCCCTCCTCCCTCCTCCCTCCTCTCCTGCTTGCTTCTCTCGTCTCGTCTAGTCTACTGTCTTAAACTTGAGAGACTCTCCACGCACTGCTCTCGAACTACAAATTATGGATTTGATCAGCTGGTCTCTCAACGCAATTGACACCATCTTCTCGACGAGAAGCTTGGGTTCGGGGGAACCTAACTGCCCTGCCGGAACGTTTGCTGCTGGCTACACGATGGACGCGTGGGAGAGGTGGCATGTTGTGTGTCTAGCGGCACTTTCCGTAGAGGACATTGAAGACATCTACCTATTCGGATTCATGGTAACAGGGTTTCTGCTGATTGGATCAGGCATTGCCCTGGGCTATCGAAGAATTCAGGAAGCGGTGACAGCTATTCAAAGCTCCACAAGGCTGCCCGTCATGATTGAAGCAGTGGGCAGAGCGGTCATCTCTCAAACTGGGACTACTAACCGCAACATGGATGGCATTATGGAGTTGCAACGCAAGATGGATATCATCACGGAAAAGCTCACTGCTTTGCAAAAAGATCGTTTCAGAGACCAGAACGAACTAAGAGAGCCATAAACTGTGGCTTCTCGCTCCCAGACCAAACAATTCCAATCTTATCTGCTTTCGGCTCCCTCAACCAGCACGGCCTTGGCCAAGGCCGCTGTTGTGACAACAACTCCCCCTGAGAGCACTGCAGGAAGACGCTCTTGCATTCATCCCCCAACCACCTGCTGACTCTGACGGGGATCTGATCAAGGTTGTCTCCATAGCAACTTGCGGACTGGAGCACCGAGATTACGGTGCCAGGCATGTTTTCCCAGGCCTACACAAACATGCACATGAACTTTACAGACACACACACATTTATGCACACACCCTTCTCTCACCTTCGCCGCTTTGTACCCCCAGTCTGACAAGCGGGTCTGTGACCAGCGCCTGAAACGGCTGCAGGACCGGGACGCCTGGCTGTGCTGGGACACCTCAACCCCCCACTCCTCTCCCCTGTTGCAAGTCTTGTTTCATGTTGTAATGTGTGCTCATGTTGCTGAGATGTTTTTTTACTGTTCTCAAACTGTGCTCCCGTAGGAGCACAGTCTGGGGGTTGCTTTTTTTATCATCTCTTCACCCCTCCCTACCTCTCCTCATGTTATGCTGTATTTTCTGTCCAACTAAAGGAGGCGCCGCAGAATGGCGACTCGGTGTGACTCGCACAACACCAAATAAATTCCGTGTATGTGTAAAAATGTACTTGGCAATAAAAATTCCTTGATTCCTTGATTCCTTGATTATCCATCCATCCATCCATCCATCCATCCATCCATCTTCTTCTGCTTTATCCGGGGCCGGGTCGTGGGGGCAGCAGTCTAAGCAGAGATGCCCAGACTTCCCTCTCCCTAGACACTTCCTCTAGCTCTTCCGGGGGGACACAGAGGCGTTCCCAGTCCAGCCGGGAGACATAGTCCCTCCAGCGTGTCCTTGGTCTTCCCCGGGGCCTCCTCCCGGTTGGACATGCCCGAAACACCTTCCCGGGAAGGCGCTCAGGAGGCATCCGGAACAGATGCCCGAGCCACCTTAGCTGTCCCCTCTCGATGTGGAGGAGCAGCGGCTCTACTCCGAGTTCCTCCCGAGTGACTGAGCTTCTCACCCGATCTCTAAGGGAGCGCCCAGCCACCCTGCGGAGAAAGCTAATTTCGGCCGCCTGTATCCGGGATCTTGTCCTTTCGGTCATGACCCAAAGCTCATGACCATAGACCCTAAACCTACCCATGTGTGTATTATATGATATAAATTACAGGATATAACAGGCAGATACGAGTACAAATATTACAAAGTGAGTACAAATATTCCAAATGTTCTGAGGCCAAACGATTGATTTGTGTAAAGAAAATCCCCAAAAGCGTCTCCTTCCGCCAAAGATCATGAACACATTAAAAAAATTGCTGGCTGAAGAAACGTTACATCAGCTTTGATAGTGAAATTGCATTGGCTCTCGCATATCTCGTGACCGATTGCGTCATGCTAAAGAGTCGTGTGTATCTTTTGAATGAGATATTGACTGTGCATTCACGGAGTGTCGGGATCATCATTTCAGTGATTAAAATATTAAGATCAAGTTCTATAAATGAAGATATTGTATGACTTCAGAAGACTTGGAATGCAAAATTAGTTAATACTTTTATACTGTTTTTGGTCCGTTTTTGCAATAAATACCTGTGATTGTACTTTATTATTTTTAGTGTAGGAGTGGGGTTAGTTGCTCCAAAATATAAAAGTAGCCTATAAATATTCATAAAATCATGTCTACTTTTACAAATGCAAATAATTAAATGCTTCTTGATCTGACGCATTGGGCAAACAACTGAAATCAATGGAGTACCCTGTGAGTCGGAAAATGACGCTAAAGGGGTACCCTGTGCATTAAAAAGTGATGCCAAGTTGGGAGTGAGAATGTGTTGTAAATTTAGGTCACTCTTATGATCTGATCTTGAGGCGTTTCAATCAGACCCATTGCCACATTGTATAATATCCTGCCCACCTACCCATGCAGTCAGCATTTACAAACATTTGTGGAAAAAAAAGTATCAATCTGAAGAGCTCAGTGACTTCAAGCCTGGCACTGTGATAGGATGCCACCTTTGCAATAAGTCAGTTTCTACTGGATGAATGGACAAAAATTCCTAAAGAGACACTCCAAAATCGTGTGTAAAGCCTGGAAGAGTGGAAGTTGTTCTAGATGCAAAGGGGGACCAACTCCATATTAATGTCTTTGTATTTAGGAGGCCGTATCATTACAGTCCATGTTAGTGTAATGGTCAAGTGTCCCAGTAAATTAGAAATGTTGCCTTGGCAATTCACTGTAAAATCGAATTAGGTAGATTGACTTAAAAAAAAGCATGCAAACCGATTGCCTTAAAGAAAACAAGTAAAGTGAAATAGGAATAGTATGTTGTGCTAACATATGCTTAGCTATAGTTCACTTACACAAGAGTTCTAGTAACTAAAAAATAACTGTAGAGAGAACTTGATCTTTTACTTTATATTTACTCTTGACTTAGTATAGCTACCATAGTTGTTACCATTGGTATGTTTTGCTGAATGTTGAAGTCAGTGCATGACTCGAGCATGTTCAACTGCAAGATATTGTTACAAATATAGAGGGATTATATCAACACAATTAAAAGTTTCACAGGTGTTTAAGACATAAGTGTTAGCACTAAAAATGTAAACGATCATTATACGACATAAAGGGAAATATTACATAGATTAATTTTAAAAGGTGACCTTCATTTCTGACTAAATCATTAACTATAGTTAATTATTCAGTCAGAAGCTAGGTCAACTTTTAAAAGCAACCTATGTATTACTTCTCTTCCTTTGAAACAAAATAACTGTGAATTATTGTTGCATCGCTGCATCAATAGAAAGAGAATTATAATAATATGAATGTTCCAAGTGCCCAACCAAAGTGAACACTATTCACCATAATGTTTTTTTATTTTTTTTTTTTTTTTTTGCTTGACAAAATGGCACTCGAACCAATCAATCAATCAATCTTAACTTGGGTTTTCTGAGTAAGCAAGGAATAGTATGTGAATTACTAGATTTATACAATTAAGTTAAGACCAGGGCTTAAAAACGGAAAAAAATATCAATCGGTTCACTCCGAGCAGAATCGATATTATAGCGTTTCGGTTTTTGCGTTCCTCAATAAACATTACTGTTCCGAAAACGGTTTGATATGAAAAAATACCGGTTAATAACGTTATTTAATTAAGCCTATACTTTAAACAAATATGTATACATTTTAAACAAATATGTATAAATAGACTTATTTTCACTCAATAATAATATAAAACATGGTAATTAAACTTGAATATTTATTTAATAACATTTTTAAAACCAGAAATACATGCATTAATTACAAGGCATAAACAGCGGACCTGTTTTAATGGAGCGTTAGACAATCGAAAGTGGCCTCTAATGCCGAATTATTTTCAGAAGAGTGATAACATTCTTTGTACATAACTTTTTTTCAACACGACTTGTTTTAAAAAATGCATGAATAAAGAATAAATAAACTGGATAACCATTGCTCTTTTAATGCACCGTCAACTGCTAATTTCAAAGCAAACACTGCGCAACACGTTCTTGCATCACATAATCAAATTCAGTCAGCTAATAAAGCTTGCATTTAATGCAATATAACATACCATTTAATACGAAGCATCAACCGTCTATATAGAAAACATTGACCTGTCCTGTATTGGCAATCTGAAAGACTATAGGAAAAATGTTTGATAGATGCTATAGCCTACTTGGATAGGCTTAAACGGAATCCATAAACTATCCTAAATCAGTCTATTTGAGCTTAAAGTCCGTACTGCTTATATAAACGTTCGAAAAGAATGTCCTCCAATACCTGCACATTCATTGTAGACCTCAGCGGGGAAAGAAATGTACTTGAGGCATGAAAATGCGCGCTCACACTGACTTGCGTTACCGGTAGATTCATGATGGTGCGCGGGCATTTCACTCACGCTTGATCCGTCAACGTCACATGCTGTACTACTCATTTCATGATTGGTCACTGCCAAATTAAAATATTAAAGAGAACGATAAAATAACGTTATTAACCGGTTAATGGTCATTTCAAATTAACGTTTCTGTTCAGAACGATTCAAATTGATTTTGATTTCGTTTCCGTTTTTGTTCCTCTTAAAATTTCGTTCGTTTCCGGTTTTCGTTTTCGTTCCTTGAACCGGTTCAGAGCCCTGGTTAAGACATTAAGTAAAATTAACTAAAAAAGTGTTAGTTAGAATCACCGTTGGATTTTACAGTGCTGTACTAAAATTACTCAAACAAAAAGTGTAATAAATAGTTAAACAGAAATTAAAATTGAATTAAAATGACAAAAGCACATACCAAGATATCTAAAACAAACTGAAAATATAAAAATAAAAGCTAATTTAGAATAGTAGGCTATAATAAATGATTTAATGGTATTTAAATAATAAATAAAAAAAACACTGAGTTTTTTAATTAGATGAATAAAGAAGAGGGATAATTTTTGTACAATGATAGGTCATTGATTTTTAGATTATGTACTTTTGCACATTCATAGTAGTGAATATCAGAATCTCTCAATGGAAATTCTCAAGGATTTAAAGGGGTCAGGACCTGGAGGCAAGATCATAGAAAACTGAATTAAATAAAGATTCCGAATTGCGAACGATGTGTTGCTCATCTCTTTATTAAGGTAATCATTTTTAACCGCACTATTCATCTGGCACAAAGAGGACAATTTGTCACTTAACTGTAGGATGTCACCTCCAGTTATTACAGACAAAATCCTCCATTCACCTTTTGTCTAAACCTCTCCCGCTCTTTCTTTTCTGTCTCATTCTACACAGGTCACAGTCAATCTCACTAACACAAATGGCTGATGCTGTGCATAGAGGAGGAAAATCGAGTGCTTGGCCAAAGAGCTTTCCTTACTTCCGCGGCGCTAACGCTCAGGTGAGAGCCACAAGAAGCAGCAGTAATTATCATAATTATTCCCTTTTTAAGAGCCCAATTAAGAAGGCATCTTGACGACTGAACACATTCATTTTTAAGCTTGAGTCAGAGTTATTTAATGGTTTATTAATCACACCAGTGGCAGGACTGAGGACATATACTACCTCTGTGGCATTTACGCAGCAACATCCAACTGCCATTTCTGTTTGTTGTGCTCCCCGTATCTATATTCTGTCCCTCTCCTGCCTACTGGGCCGAGCACCTGTGGGTGTCTTGCCCATCTTCATTCCTCAAATGGTTTTCGCTAGCCGCCCATTATGGGTGACACTGTCACAATAATGTGAAGGTTTCTGGATGCTGGCTGCGCACAGAGCTGCAGATGTGTCCGATCAATGCAGCCAGTACAAAAAATACTCAAATGTAATTATTTTGGATCATTGTAAGAAGAAAGTTTACATGATTCACGTTTACTTTACATTCATATATCACAAAGATCAATAATTCACTTTAAGGAATTCTAATCAGTGAATTTTAAAGACAAAACAAAAAGTTGCAAAAGTCTTTACTTCTGTGATGTGACATACTGTATATATCAGAGTGAAATCACTTCTCGAACTAGAAAATTATGTAGGTTGGGACTTTGTTTGTCCATGTGGAATTGATTGGATGGTTGTGGTTTGCTATTGGTTGATCTCAAGTGAGTGACAGGTTGTCCCGCCGTCACTCCAGTAAATACGTCATTGTAAGGATCAGTTTTGCTGCTAAGAAAAAAGCTGAGATCCAAACCCCAGCAATAGAACAATAAAAGTCATTAATCTTGAGAGAAGATCTCACAGAAACTGTGGGACGTCACCCGTTTCTCCCCTCTTCCCATTTTGCCCTCTCCTTGCCCTGTTTTCAAGTCAACAAATGCAGATATACCAACGATGATGTATCTTGTAAATGTATTGTTTTATCCCTTTCATGTTTGGTGTCCTTTTAAAGGTCTCTGTGCGAATGGTAAAATGGTCTCAGTTTCACTGCAGCACTAGTAGTATTAGAAAGATTGAAAACTAATAAGAATTCTGTTCTCATTTTTGAGTGGTCTCTTCAAAGATACCTGATCCTCTCCCCCAAAACCAGGTGTTTGAGTTGCAAATATTTACAACCCTTTTGTTCTAGTTGGAGTATTTAAGGGAGGGTAACATAGCTGTCAGGGGGAACGTCTCGGTTATGTAACCCTCGTTCCTTGAAGGAGGGAACGGAGATGCCACGTCGGCGTACCGACGAATAGGAATCTCACTTGCGAGAGCCAATCTACTTTGAGTGAAACTAAACGAGCCAATGCACATTGGCATGCAATGATTGCACCAGGTGTTCATGCCACGCAGCGCGGGAATAAATGAGACACAGGTGCTTGCATCAAATCAGCCTTTTGCTGAGGAGCCGAGTAGGTAGCCGGCACCTAGGGAACAGAGGACATGGCAACGGGCCGTGGCGTCTCCGTTCCCTCCTTCAGGGAACGAGGGTTACATACATAACCGAGACGTTCCCATTCAGTCAGTCACTCTCGACGCCATGTCGGAGTACCGACGAATAGGAATCCCTACCAAAGCGCCATGGCCTCTGCCCCCTTGCAGTGCCCTGTGTGAGCCGCCTGAGCTCTTTACCTGATGAGACGGGGCTCACACCGGGAAGACCATCACTGCTGTTCCGCATGACCCGCTCACTGATTATTGGATAACACTGGTAAAGCGTGCCCTACTGAAGGGGAACGCTGCGGAGCCCACATCGTACCCCGAAGCAGTTATGTAGGAGTACAGGCTGAGCCGTAGCCCGCGACAGAGAGAGGGGGCTCAATCCCATTGATGGGAAGGCTCTCCCAAGGGAAAGACACAGGCTTCCCATAGGAGCGACCGTGGACAGATATATGGGATCCCGCAGGGTCACTCATATAACCCAAGCCCAATACCGGTTCTCAAGGATTCAGCAGCAAGGGGCCTGATGCCAGACGCTCCACCACGTCAGGCACCGAGGGTGATGGAGGACTCACAGAGTTTGCTTCTGGAGAGAATAACGCCGTAGCACAGCAAGCCGACAAGAGCCGGGGCCCCTCAGTGTTTCTACCCGTTTGAGGTGAGAACACAGGAGGAAACCGGCTCTACACATAGGCTATATAATCTAGCAAACGTGTTAGGTGTCGCCCAGCCCGCAGCTCTACAGATGTCTGACAGCGAGGCGCCACGTGCCAGCGCAAGATCCCAAGAGGGTATGGAGGGGGGACGAGGAGCATTTAACCGCCTCGCCCCCCTAAGCAACCTGATGACCAGGTCGTGCTTACCAACCGTCTTACCATCTACGTGGTCATGATAGGTGGATATCGCAGCAACATAGACTTTGAGGGTGGAGGGGGACAGCCTACACTCCAACCCTTGCTGCAGGAAGGAAAGCACAGACGCGATCGAGCATCTTCGGGGGTCTTCTCGGCGAGAACACCACCACTCGACGAACAGGTTCCACTTCAGGGCGTAGGCCTGTCTTGTAGACGGAGCTCGCGCCGAAGTGATGGTGTTAACTACCCCTTGGGGTAAGTCACCTAGAACCTCCGCGTCCCGTCCAGGGGCCAAACATGAAGCTTCCACAGGTCTGGATGCGGGTGCCACAGGGTGCCCCGTCTCTGAGTTAGAAGATCCTTCCTCAGAGGAATCGGCCAGGGCTGTCACGAGGAGCATAAGTTCCGGGAACCAGGTCCGGGTGGGCCAGTACGGCGCCACTAGCAGGACCTGCTCCTCGTCCTCCCTGACCTTGCACAGTGTCTATGCGAGTAGGCTCACTGGGGGAAACGCATATTTGTGCAGCCCATGGGGCCAGCTGTGCGCCAGTGCATCCGTGCCGAGTGTGCCCTTGGTCAGCGAACAGAACCACTGGCAATGGGACGTTTCTAGAGAGGCAAACAGGTCGACCTGTGCCATCCCGAACTGTCTCCAAATCAGCTGGACAACCTGGGGGTGGAGTCGCCACTCCCCTGGGAGCACAGCTCGTGAAAGCTCGTCGGCCACACGGTTGCGCACAGCAGGGACATGAATGGCCCGAAGCGACCTCAGACACTTCTGACTCCAGAGGAGGAGATGGCGGGCGAGTTGCGACATGCGACGGGAGCGCAGACCACCTTGTCGGTTGATATACGCAACGGTCGCAGTGTTGTCCGTGCGGACCAGTACATCTTTTCCCCGTAACCGTCCTTTGAGGCGGCTCAGAGCAAGATGCACCGCTAACAACTCGAGGCAGTTGATGTGCCAATGCAGGTACGGGGCTGTCCAAACCCCTGACACTGCATGCCCGTTGTACGTGGCTCCCCAGCCCATGGCAGAGGCATCCGTGAAAACCACAGCATGCCTGGACACCTGTTCCAGGGGCACTCCGGCCCGAAGGAACGAGGGGTCTGACCATGGGCTGAAGGATTGGCAGCAGGCCGGTGTGATGCTCACCCGGTGAGTGCCGCGTTGCCACACCCATCTCGGGACTCAGCCGTGTAGCCAATGCTGAAGAGGTCTCATATGAAGCAGGCCGAGCAGAGTTACTGCCGCAGCAGCTGCTATATGACCCAGGAGCCTCTGAAAATGTTTCAGTGGAACCGCCATCCTGCCCTGAAACGTGTTCAGGCAGTTCAATATCGACTGGACACGCTCCTCTGTGAGGCGCGCAGTCCGTTCGACCGAATCCAACTCCATACCGAGAAAAGAGATGGAGGCGGCCCACAGCGGGGTGAGTGTGCTGTGCAACACTTACCTGATTCCACCTGTGGGCAGGAGGGAAGCGAGGAGGACGTCCACTGCTGCCCGCTGGCGAGGGGGGAGGATGAGTGTGGTCCGGCGTTTGACCGGCCATCACTCTCCGCGCCCCCTTGGGACCCAGAGATGGAGGAAATTGCTCTTTTATTGAAAATTTGGGTAGCGCTGGTGCTGGGACCAGCGGTGGAGCAGAAATAAAACGGAACACAAGATTCTCCACCCGGCCCTCCTCCGGGGGATGGAGCGGTGCGGTCACCGTCTCCTGAAGAGCAATCCTCCCCATCTCCGGGTCACCCGTCTCAGGGCCGCTTGCCCTTACCCTTGCCACCCCTCTTCTTGGCAGGGGCCTGAATGGGCGGGGCGGCCTGCTTGCGTCTGGCTCCACGACGTCGCTTGGGTAGAGGCTGCTGCTGCGACGCGGGAGCATAGGCAGACACAGACGGCCGCCCTCGGCGACGAGCAGGCTGAGGCGCTGCCGACGGCGGGGTGGAGACAGCCACTGACCGCCGAGGCAGGATGTGACTGATTGCCTCAGTCTGCTTCAGTGCAGCCGTGAACTGTTGGGCGAAGTTCTGGACCGCGTCGTCAAAGAGGCCGGTCTGGGACACAGGTGAATTAAGGAACCTGATCTTGTCGGTTTCCCGCATGTCAGCCAGACACAGCCAGAGATGGTGCTCCTGGAACACCATAGTGGACATTGCACGACCCACTGCCCGCGCCGTAACCTTCGTCGCACGAAGTGCGAGGTCCGTTGCGGTTCTCAGTTCTTGGAGAACTTCGGGATCGTGACCACCCTCGTGCAAGGTCTTCAGTGCCTGGGCCTGATGGACCTGCAACAACGCCATAGCGTGTAAGGCGGAGCCTGCCTCTCCACAAGCCTGGTAGGCCTTCCTGATCAGATCGGAAGAGTACCTACAGGCCCGGGAGGGGAGACACAGGTTCCCCCTGGAAGTGGAGTTAGGGCACAGTTGCATAGCAGGTTCCACCGGAGGAACCTGCGT
The DNA here is from genome assembly GCA_023566225.1 of Romanogobio albipinnatus. NCBI lineage: Eukaryota > Metazoa > Chordata > Actinopteri > Cypriniformes > Gobionidae > Romanogobio > Romanogobio albipinnatus. The sequence continues at coordinate 20,808,953 of CM042247.1, forward strand.
GTATCCCTTTGCAGGTCCGCCATCGAGGGTCTCCACCCCTTGCGAGACGGAGTCTAGACCGCAACTCTGAGATGGTTATGTTCCCGCAGTGAGAACATGAGTCATCCACCAGTGACAGGTGACAGGTAACCACCACACCCAGAAAGAATGTCATCTTGAAAAAGACACAAGCTCTTTCTGTGTTGCTCTTTTAGAGGATCGCTCTCCTTGGTGCTGAAGCACGCAGGGGGAAGGGTCGCGGCGACACAGTCAGGGAAATAGTGCAGCCTGACGTGCGCGCTCTCTCTCACCAGACGCTCTCTACCAGCCGTAAGAACGGCTTTTTAGCACTCTCCACCAGGCGCACCGAACCAGCTGTGAGAACAGCCCTTGTGTTTGCTCTCATTACCAAAAAAGAGAGATGATCGTAAGACCACATGACCCGCTGCTGTGCCGTCACACCCACACCGACTGAAGAACGCTTCCAAAAGGGCAGGCTTCCAGTCAGGACTGCAAAGTAGGTGAGCGATGTCTAGCATAACCAGATACCACTCGGCTCCGAAGCAAAAGGTTGATTTGATGCAAGCACCTGTGTCTCATTTATACCCGCACTGCGTGGCATGAACAACTGGTGCAATCATTTCATGCCAATGTGCATTGGCTCAGTTTAGTTTCACTCGAAGTAGATTGGCTCTCGCAAGCGAGATTGCTATTCGTCAGTACCTCGATGTGGCGTCGAGAGTGACCGACTGAATGGGAACTTCTGTAGCCAGAACCCCCATGCAGTCTGTGTGAGTGTTTTTGAGACACTCACACACACTGCATGTATTGTGCCAGACATGATGACTCTTTGAAATAATTTTCATATTACTTTGCGATTGTGTTTATGTTTAATACTGACCAGTTGTGTACCATGGATTCTTGCTTAATTATTTTCTTGTCTGGCCAAAATAAATTTTAATCTTGATTTATTCTGTATCTTTCTGAAATCATTATTTTAGTATTATCGCATGCGGAGTAAGTAGGAGCTACCGCAAATCCCCAGCAGGCACCGGACGTCAATATGACGTCAGATTGACGTTGGACCCCAACAGACGTTACATTTTGGTTGAAAATTAAAATCAGGTTGACGTCAGAACACATCAGATTGACGTCGGGTTCTGACGTCAATCTGACTTTGGGTTCTGACGTCAACCCGATTTTCATTTTCAACCAAATTGCCACGTCCGTCCAACGTTGGATGTTGACGTCAACCTGACGTTGGGTTCGGACGTCAATCTAACGTTGGGTTCTGATGTCAATCCGATTTTCATTTTACAACCAAAATGCAACGTCTGTCCAACGTTGGATGTTGACGTCAATCTGACGTTGAGTTCTGACGTCAATCTGACGTCAACCCGGTTTTCATTTTCAACCGAAATGCAACGTCCGTCCAACCTTGAAGGTTGACGTCAATCTGACATTGGGTTCTAAACACAACACCAGACTGACATCAACCTCCAACATTGGACAGACATTACATTCATATTGAAACTGGCCATTATCTCATTTGTCATCAGCCTGTGGATATAAAAATAAAAGGATTTAAATGTCCAAATAATTAATAATACGTAACACATTATGAACCGGTTGTCATAGTTTTTGTCAGGTTTGTCATATCTAATGCAGATGTCACACTGGTTCTACTCTGGTGCTAGATGGAAGGTCATGGGCTCACCCATGCCAGGTTTTTATCCTCTGGCAACACAAGGGATAACATGAAATTCCAAAATCTAAAACCTAAAAATCTCTAAACTTTTACTTAGGTCTGTTGTGAATATGTACACAAAAAAAGGGAAGAAACAACAAACAACTGACTGAGCAATTATTAGATTGAACCAAAAGCAATGGTTTAGGATATTTCACGCTATGAATTCAGTGATATCACCAGTCTGTAATCGTTGTCATTGCTGCTGCTTCTTCTTCTTCGCTTGTTTTAATCAAGAGATGCTGTACTCGTTCAGGAGATGTGTAATAGCGCCCCCTAACGTATAACATGGAAAGTGGGAAATATCGTAGAGATAACAAAAGACAGAAAAAAAATCACTCACGACTCTTGATGGAATAACTTTTAATAAGGGTTAAACTATATTTATATGCAGTGATATATACAAATATATATACAATATATACAAAAACAATACTGGGCTTATTTTATTTTTTTTATTACTTTTTTTGTGGTGGGGCCAGTGAAAATTTTGGCAGTCACCCATTGGTCCTTATAAATAAAAATAAAAAAACCACGGACACGTGAGCTCCATATAGAGAGGAAAAGGTGACAATACTAAACAGACAAAATTTGTTTGTTTTTTTCTTAAAAACAACAAAATCCAGAGAAACAACTCAAGAAAAGCCTCCTTGGTTGTGGTGTAAATAGTTGTGTGATGAATAAATGTTGTTTTATATTTATTTACCAAATGTGCAATCTTTTCATTTCAGCTCACTGTAGAAATGAAGCTTATGCGCAAGTTCTGGCAGGAAGATTCAATGTTACGTCACTTATCACATTCAGACCTATCCAATCAAGTCATAATTCTCAGAGTATAAAAGATCGGTAATTAACACATGTCTGAGTTCACAGATGCTGACGCCAGCATTACAGTTGACGATCCGGACGTTCCGTAGCAGTCGATCGCTGGTCCTATTATAAAAATTAATAATGTGCAATACAGTGGCGTTCAAAGTCCATGTCAGCCTATCATTCCGTTCATTGGGCTGTCGCAGCAACAGACACGCGTTTAGATCCGAAACAATCACTTTCAATGGAGGACTATCCGGGCATGTTATCAAAGACACGGCTGTGATCTTCATCACCTTCTGGCGTCATCTCTTCATCAGCATTCATCACAGTGATATGTATATGATTATGCATTTCCGATATTGATCTGGTGTAGTATTTTACTCTCTCAAATTGTCGCATGCACAAGACGCGCACCTGCTTGTGCGTTGCTCGTTATCGCTTGCTTGTGTTGTAAACTATCCATAGTGCCTCGTAAATGATTCGCATGGCACCGGTTACCGGTAACGATTGTATTTTGTTTAGAAAAGCTGAAACAGAACAGCTGGCACCGCATATTACCCCCAATTTCCACCGGCTGCGTTACGGCTGCGGAACGGCTCCGCTGCGTGACAGCTCCGTGTTCTGTCGTCCGTCAATACCCACCAGGTCCGGATTTGTTGCGGAACGGCTGCGGTCATGACTGACAGCTGACGTCACGAGGCCCCATGTAATCTCGCAAATTCTGGTGTGATCGCGCAATATTTAACCTGTATAGCTATATAACTCCTCATTACGAGTACATAACTAGCTATTTGCTTTCTATCTTTATTTCTTGGACAAAAATAGTGACTTACCATCCACACCAATCACTTCTGCTATAGTTTTCCACGCCGCATCCTTTTTAATGTTGTCCTTATAAAAAGGATGTGAGGGGTCATAGATGATGGGTTGATTCTATACCTCAATAATCAGCATTTCTTCATCCATCGTGTCAACGGGGTTAAAACAAGCCTGCCTCCGCCCATTATGACGTTTTCAAGGTGTAGTGTAGGGAAATATGAGCGCGGTGTATTTTATTTTTTAAATTAAACAGATCTTTTATTTTGTTTCTGGCTGTTCTGTTTTGTCACTCGACTTCCTGTCCTGCGTACTCTGCCCTGTAGTGCTGCGGAGCGCTCCGGCATCCGGCAAAAATAGAAGCTCTGCGTATCTGATGCAGAGGGCTGCGGCTCGCCGGAGTCGGAACGCAGCTGTAACGCATTCAGTGGAAATACACTCATTGACTTTAATGGAAACCTATTGACTCCGCCGCCGTGACGGAGCCGTAACGCAGCCGGTGGAAATTGGGGGTTAGCCTCTATCATTCTCCCTACGAATGCAATGAAACCAACACGGGTTTTAAAGCAACATGCACCCAGTTAATCGGGGCTTCATGATTAACAGAAGTTAAGCTGAAATTGCGAATGGGTTCAGTGTTATCAGATCGCTAAAGTTGAATTAACTATGCTAATTTGCTCATCATAGATTTTAAAGTACAGCACTGACATCAGTGCTTGATCCGTTCTCATTCATTCGTGCTATTCATCTTGCAAGCACTGTGAGTTCGTCACATACAAAATGCAATTGAAACTGACTCAATAGTTTCAAGCTTAGAAGTGTTTTGGCCTGTCATCCAGCAGAGTACATATTTTGCTCAAACATACAAGGCACCCAGTGTTGAAATGGCTTCCTCGTGTGATTCGACATGGCTTCCTTTACTATGAGGAAGAACCGTATCGTTTTGTGCTCATATAAAGGTGCCGTTGCTTATTGCTTTATAAATGCGCTACATATTAATAAATTAGTTAAATAAAGCAAACATGTATAGTATTGTGCTTTTGTCTTTGCGTTACTCCAGTTAATTTGACTCTATTCGTGTTTTATTCCGCTACTGATATCTTGATGCCTCTGTCTATTTTTAGGAACTTTAGAATTTAGCGTTACGTCTCATTTGGTCCTTCTGTACTACGACGCCATGGCTACAATTATGAATTAAACAAAGTGTATCTCGCTAGTACTCAAAGCACCATATGTCAAGTAAGGTTTGCATAAAAAACAAGGTTTAACTGGATATTCGATAGCAGCAATAACTTAATTCCGTACTCAATTCGACCCATTTTACATAAAGATTGCATCCTGTACAGCAACTAAATCGCAGCACGGGAATACAATTATTCAAATCTTTTATGAATATAGTAAGTGAGCAGAGTGCGCTCCCTTTATAAACACATGAAACCGTCAAATGTTTCAGTTCAACTAAACTCTGACACTAGTGGAAACCGTTTCGGTCAATCTGAATACACCAAATCATGAATCTGTAGCATGTTCTACTCTTCGTTGGTCAAACGTATGCACTAGAAGGCAGAATTGGTCGGTGAACAGGTGCTGAGCCATTCAGTCCTGATTGTGTATGTTCCGTGTTGTGTTGGCTCCTCCAATTGGCCATTGCATTCAGGCGCTCCACAAACATTTACATTTACGCATTTGGCAGACGCTTTTGTTCAGGATGACTTGCATCGTATTCAAGGTGCATATTTGGTATTTTGTCGGATCTTGCTTTCCCTGGGAATCGAACCCATGGCTTGGCGTTGCTAGCGCTACGCTCTACTGTTTGAGCTTCAGGAAAGATGTGTCTGTGATTGGCTACGCTCACATTGTAAACACCAACATTCGTCAGTCTATCGAGACTAACACAATATACAGGGGAGTAAATATAGTGTGACTGTTTGACAAAGTCTGCACATGCGTACTGATTCCTGCAAATTACGAGCTCTCTCGCAGTGAGCTTTTTGTTTTTCTCGTCACCAAAGCTGGCACACACGGTGCGGCTCATAATCATTGTGATTCGTTGCTTTTCAGACTGTGATCCTGATGTCACACTGTGGGAACTCGGCTGCATTAATGTCAGACTGCATGATAATCAAACACACAAGAATTTGTCTGGAGGTTACATCAACCCACTCACATTTGTTTAATTTACTTCAGGTTACAATTTTATCATGGCTGTTGGTGAGTATGTCAAACATGCTATCAAAGACAAAAGAAATTTAGGATTGCGACATTTGTCTCAGACTGCCAAACATGAAAAAAAAAAAAAAAAAAAATTCATACAGTATAAACTTGGCTCAGGTTATCAAACGATGACTCTCACATTGATTATTGTTTTTCATTGGTTCGGTTGCTTTGCAGGGTTCTATAGCCAGCTATGGTTTATTAGCTAGTAAAGCGTCTTCTAAAACATTCTTATCCTTCCGCAAGGGCATTGTTTGGTTTTCAATTGTCGGTTATGTATTTGTCATGCTGTTCTGGTTTATTTTCTTCTGGGGTTCTCTCAACAGGTTCTGACAGTTAGATGGTGTTCTATCTAGCTGTGAGCTGGAGTCACGCCCAATGGTTTCGAATCCTCCAACTGCAGATGCTAAGAACTGCAGTTCCCCAACTCCTCTATGCCTAGGTCATTCTTCGGATTGGGGCTGCTACGAACGCAGCTCAAATCGTGGAGTCCGCATACTCTATCAAGGTGCTGTGTACATGGTCATCCTCAGCATTATAGTACAAGCAAGATCTTACTCAAACACTCAGCAACTTCAAGTAGTTATTTTCATGCAAATACCGATGGTGGCATGTTTTCTCCTTTATTACTAAAGGAGAAACTCATCAATCCTGTTTTCGTCAGTCTCTATAAGCCTTTCATGAATTTCTCTGTGACCTAACGTGGTCTCTGTCCAGGTGGCCTATTGTAGCCTTCATCTCTGTGGCCTACTGCGGCTTCATCAGCGTGGCCTTCGTCTCTGTAAAAGAGGATATCTCTAAGCACATCCCTGCACCCCTAATCATTCTGCAATTTTTATATTCCCCAACGGGTCTCCCATATCAAAGTGGTTAACTCGCCTAGAGACAGACCTACAGAACTGCAGACCATCTCATCAGTATACCGGACATTCATTCAGGGTTATGTGCTGCTACAACAGCAACTGAACGCAGGATTGTTTGGTGGTCAAGATGGTCGTCAGCATTCTAATATTATAGAATGCTCAAACCTTCAGGTAATCTAAGATTACCTATGTGTCTTAACAAGCATCAGGTAAGTTACAGTTTATCATTTAACTCCTAATACTTTTTCATGGGGTCTATCGAGACCAACTCATGCACCCACGCTGTCTTCTCCTCACTATGGGCTATCGCAGCCTTCTCTGCACACCGGCTTATCATTCTCAGTCGCCGCGTCTTTCTTGTACCCTCTCCTATCAAGGCTGTATACACGGCCTAACCTGGCAGTCATACAGCCTATGTGGGTTTTCTTTCGCACCCCGGCCTATCGAGGCAGTATACACGGCCTAACCTGGCAGTCCATACAGCCTATGTGTTTTTTTTCGCACCCCGGCCTATCGAGGCAGTATACACGGCCTAACGTGACAGTCCATACAGCCTACGCAGCTTTTCGTACCCCGGCCTCTCGTGGCAGTATATACGACGTAACGTGGTAGTCATATAGCCTACGTGGCTTTTCGTACCCTGGCCTATTGAGGCAGTGAATATATGGCCAACGTGGCAGAACATACAGCCTACGCAGCTCTCTGTACCATGGCCTATTGAAGCAGCGATTATATGGCCAACGTGGCAGAACATACAGCCTACGCAGCTTTTTGTACCCCGGCCTCTTGTTGCAGTATATACGACCTAATGTGGCAGTTCATACAGCCTACACAGCGCTCCGTACCATGGCCTATTAAGGCATTGAATATACGGCCAACGTGGCAGTCCATACAGCCTACGCGTCTTTTGCAGTAGCATAACAATTCCCTCTGTTTATTGGTTAACACCTATGTCAATATCCATATCTATTGCATGTTCAATGTCCATATTCTAAGTAATTATTATGCAAATACTGGTGGTGGTGTCACAGTCACATTCTCAGATTATTACTCCTCCCGTTCGTCAGTCTCTATAGCTCTTATTCTTCGTCAATTGCCTAACGTGACCTTCGTCTCCAGGTGGCCTTCGTCTCCAGGTGGCCTTCGTCTCCAGGTGGCCTAACGTGGCCTTCGTCTCCAGGTGGCCTAACGTGGCCTTTGTCTCCAGGTGGCCTAACGTGGCCTTCGTCTCCAGGTGGCCTTCGTCTCCAGGTGGCCTAACGTGGCCTTCGTCTCCAGGTGGCCTAACGTGGCCTTCGTCTCCAGGTGGCCTTCGTCTCCAGATAGCCTAATGTGGCCTTCGTCTCCAGGTGGCCTAACGTGGCCTTCGTCTCCAGGTGGCCGATCAAGGCTTCCATCTCTACCTGGCTGATCAAGGCCCGTCTGCGGCCGTTCAAGGCTTTCGTCTCTACCTGGCTGATCAAGGCCCGTCTGCGGCCGTTCAAGGCTTTTGTCTCTACCTGGCTGATCAAGGCCCGTCTGCGGCCGTTCAAGGCTTTCGTCTCTACCTGGCTGACCAAGGCCCGTCTGCGGCCGTTCAAGGCTTTCGTCTCTACCTGGCTGATCAAGGCCCATCTGTGGCCGTTCAAGGAATCGCAGCATTTACGACGGGCGAGTATACAATTCTTTCACAATTTTTGGGGATGAGTAGGTCCCGTCCTGGAGGAACTAATTTCCTCTACCAATTCTTGGGGGGCGGCTGCGCCCCTGCCTTCATCTTCAGGCAGGAAATGCAGAGTCCGTTACCCTCGTGACGAGCGCTACGGACGGGGCCTACACCAAAGAACCTCTAATTTAATACTTGCTGGTCTGCTAATAAACTTGTGGTGTTATCATACGTTATCTGGTCTCCCGAGTCTTCCTGGTAGAAATGCACCAATAGAAACATCTGCCTACTGCGTGCCGCGTCTGACAACACCACGTATCCGTAACACGCCCGCTCCTAGACACTAGTACTACTCCACTACAGATGTGTTAAAACCAACAAAATATCAGCGTCTAATGATGTTAGAGTTTCCTATTTCATGTTAGAGTTTCACAACCTAAAACTAATAAGATATCAACATCTAATGATGTTAGAATCTGACGTCAATATGATGTTGGCTTGAGACGTTGGTTCACCGTTAGATTTTTTGGTTAGTTAATACCACAACCTAAAACCAACAAAGGATCAACGTCTACTGATGTTAGAATCTGACGTCAATATGATGTTGGCTTGAGACGTTGGCTCAACGTTAGATTTTGATTTGTTAATACCACAACCTACAACCAACAAAGGATCAACGTCTAATGATGTTAGAATCTGACGTCAATATGATGTTGGCTTGAGACGTTGGCTCGATGTTGGATTTCGGTTACTTTACAACACAACCTAAAAACAACTAAAAATCAACATCAGCTGACGTTGGTATTGGACGTCAAATTAACGTTGGCATTAGACGTAGAGCTGACGTGGAATTTTGGTCACCTGACATCGCAACCAAATATCAACGTCTTATGACCAGTGTTGGGCACGTTACTTTAAAAAAGTAATTAGTTATAGTTACTAGTTACTTCTTACAAATAGTAACTGAGTTAGTAACTGAGTTACATCATTATAAAAGTAACTAATTACCAAGGAATGTAATTACTGAGTTACTTTTTTTTATTTTTATCAAATGTTCAAATATGTCAAATAACTTGGATGCCCCCAATATTAAATATGTTAAATGAAGGAATTGGACACTAAATAGAATAAATTATTATTATAAAACATTGTACATTAATGTAGGCTACACTATTGCTGTGGGACAATGTGAGAGTCACCTATCAAATTCAATACATTATTGTAAATATTATCTGTAGACCTACTATAGTGTAAATTTTGTGTTAATATTATCAGTACTACTCCTTTGGTAGTGGAGCTCATGTTATCACATGGGTTTTTAGCCACTCATGTTGTGGCGGCATGTGATGATGTGAGGTTAGATTAGAATTGGACACCGACGTGGAGAGACTCTTTCTTCCTGGGCATAAGTTACACGTTACATAAACATTCTTACCTTTCACCTCAACGAGGGAAGAGTAGCGCTTATACTTCCAGTTTGCGAAAGCTACCTTTGAAGTCGTTGGACTTGCCATCGCTCTGACTCCTCCTGGTCGTGTGTGACTTTGCATATGCATGTGCGTGTGTATGTGTGTGAACTCAACCTATCAACCTAAAGAGCCTGTTTGGATGAAAACTGCTTCAGTGAGCTCAATTATAATAACGGCGCATTTTATTCTCGGAAACGCTAACGGCGTTGTAACGGGGGAAACAGTAATTCGTTTGATTACTCGTTACTGAAAAAAATTAATCCGTTAGTAACGCCGTTTATCTATAACGCCGTTATTCCCGTCACTGCTTATGACGTTGTGTGCCTGCTGGGTATCTCTGTTGGGACAGATCAAACTGAGGACTCCATAGCGGGAGCATGAGACAAAATCCGATTTCTGACTGTCGCTTTTATTATAAGTTGCAGCTTCTGTGGCTATAAATCAAATTACACTTTTTGTTATGAGTAAACATGTGGGACTCACTTAAAGTTAAAATAGTTCACTCTGCAATCCTCTGTAATATCAGAACTGACTAATTTGTGTTGTGAGAGCTAGTGAATCACGACACTAGCCTCTGTACAGCTCCATGGTGGAACGAATATTTGAAAATAAGTGATACTAAGAAAAATCAACAATCTAAATTAAATCGCAACTAATCATAATATTAGCTGATAAACTCTAAACGTAACACACTTTATGGAGTCACATAAAATTGGAGTCAGATAAAATTAGATTTGAAATTAGACATCAATTAGACAAGAGAACTTCCCCGAAATGCTGAAAAGGCTTACACGCAGAATTCCTTTGGACCAAGCCGTTAGAATACGTTTTTTGGGCTAATGGATGGAAGTTTGCATCATCAGAAAAGAGAAGAGATGTCACTGCGAGAAGTTATTCTGATTAAAGATTATAAGTTCACATGAATTTTAAAAAATAAAATAAAATAATGATTATGAATACATTGTTATTAATAAACACGGTAGTACTCCATAAAGTATCGTCCATTTTGATTTCATGGTGACTTCAAAGCTGAAGTTTCCTGTGAAATGTTGCTAAAAACTCTAAGCAAACTCTTACAATTAGATACAATTAGATTTTTACCATCCTTAAGCACTTTTACCTACAATTAGACATCATGTAGTGATAAATATTATGCCTCCTGCAATTAATTAGTCTTTAGTAACAATAATGCTCATCAAAAACCCTCAAATGTTCTTGATTCGTCCCTGATGGTGTCTGTTCGTCTGTTAAAAATACAGGAGATTCTCCTCTGATGGATATTAGGGACTCAGTTTACTGGTCTGAATTATGCATTCAGTAATGCAGTTACCCCCCGCGACTCCAACAAAGAGCATTTGTATTGTATGATTGAAGAGAAAAAGGGCCATTTGTATTTTTGCACACAAACATTCAGAAATCCAGGGAGTCGTCGTGAAAAATCCTCAGAATTATCACATTTGTATTAGTAAATAGAGACAAATTATCCTTACTGATCTCAACAAATCACCATTAATTTAGCTGTAAACGGTGAGTCATAAGGTGGAATTGTGAATAAAATGTTTTAATCAAGTCTTGAAGTGTAAATGTACAACATACACACATAAGTGCATTGTAAATATAAATAATTTGGAATTTCAATTTCCATACAATTAGATTTTTGTAATATCCATTAACTCATAATCCCCTGTCCTAACCAACAAGACCAGGTTGAAATCACTATAATATAATTTCTACATATATATCATGTTTTTAAATATATTTGTGATAAATGTACTAACTTTAAATGTAATATTAAATAACGCACTACAGTTAAAACTACTTGCATGGCAACATACTATTAAAACAATAATTTAAAATGTACTTTAAAGTAAAATTTTAATTTTACAATATTAGAAAGTGCAACTATTAAAGTGTCCTTAAGTGTGGAAAGAAACAGTCATAACTGTTTAAGTCTTTTAAAATATACTTTAAGATTTGAAGTATAATGCAAGTGCACATTCAACACAATAAGCACACAATTTCGTCACAAGGGATACAAAAATATAAATTAAAAAATTGTAACGTACATGTAAGTGTCACATTTCAGCCAAGTAGAAGAGAGTTGAGGATCTTCAAACAGCAGAATATATTTAAATAAAAAAAGAAAGGTAATCCAGGAGCAAACACAGGGACAAACATAACAGCTTTGTAAAACAAAGACAATACCAGACAAAGGACCAAGGAAACTCAGGGCAATACATATACACAAGCTAATAAACCAAAATACAAACAAACAAACAGTTTTTTTTGTTTTTAGAAACAAACAAGGAACGAGAACCTGGATAACAGGAACAGAAAAAACAAACTAAAACACAATGAAACTTAACATTACCCTGATATTACACCCCCCTCCCAGAAGGCACTTCCTTGCAACACTAAAAATAGTCCAACAGAAGAGGGAGGGTGGAGGTTTTGAAGGTGAGAACAGAGCTGGAGACCGAAGGGAACTGGGACGAGCTGGCAAAGGGGAACACAATGGTGAAGATGATGGAGGGAGGTGCCAGGGGAGAGTTGATGGAGGAAGGAGCCAGAGAGATACCCAGAGGACAGCCAGGATGAAGACCCATGGTGGAACCGATGGTGGGAGTAGCCAGGGTGGAGTCAGAGGTCTGAATATCAGTGGTGGAGCCAGGAGAGCTGGAGACCCAGGCAAAGCCGAGGAGACACAGAGACAGAGCGACACCATAGGACCTGGAGGCCAAGGTGGAGCTGTGGTGACGAGTGGCTGAAGTGGAGCCAGGGTGACGAGCGTCTGAGGTGAAGCCGGTGGGACCAAGGAACAAGGTGGAGCCAGAGGGAAAGTGGAGGCTGGAGCCGAAGGGGTGGAGGGTCGTGGCGAGTCAAAGGCCTGGAAGTTTGTGGTGTTAGCAGAGCAATGGCTGACCAAAGCGACGCCAGAGGGGGGCAGGGGATCAATTTGCCAAGGCAAATCTGGAGACTGAAAGAGATGCAGGAGACTTGGAACTAGGTGGGACCAGTGGAGATGCAGGAGACTTGGGGCTTAGTGGAAACAGCAGAGACAGGAGACATTAGGGACTAATCCATTACAATTTCTCAGATAATAGTATGGGGACCTGGCAAAACACACCGGAGAAGTGAGGCTTGTGCGTACGTGTGTGGGTTAGTGATGCATGGTTCGCAGTTATATCCACTGATCGGACGGGCCAAGTAAAAAAAATAACATTCCAATTAATTGCAGGTGGATGAGAGATAAATCATTGTGTTTGTTTGATAAAGACATTTTGCGAGCCCTGTGGGCGATTCATTCCAGTTACCATTTTCCCACACTTTCAAAATCATGTGTCTCACGTGTACTCACGGGGGAGCCGAAGCTCATTGTAATATGCAAAACTGTTATCCAATCATAGCAGTGGGAGTTTACTTCCAAGTCTTCATGAGCATTCCAGGAGAGAGGCTCAAAACCAGGGTATATAATAGCCTATTACTTATTCATTATGATGTTTTTGAATGTAAAAATCATGCGAACGTCGTAAGATGACCTCAGACAACAGTATACAAAAATAAAAAAGCCAGTTCATGACCCCTTTAAACAAAAGGAACTAAAAGAACAGCTTTGTAAAACTCAGGGACAAGCTAATGAGCTAAAAGGCCAGTCAATCAATCACTGAGTTTCTATGAGAACAAATGAGAACTTTCTGGAAACCAAAGGAAACAAACAAGGAATGTAACATAAGGAAAGTAAATAAGGACGATTTTGATTTCATGAGGACTTTGAAAGTATTGCAAGCTCTGTTGTGATGAAGACTAAAGCAGCACCGACTCATAGCATTTATAAATGGCACCATAAGTCTGCCTCTCACAAAATGCATGTGTTAAATCACAAACTGTCTTCTTTGGTCTTTCGTAGTGAGTGATGTTAAGATGACAGCTTTTTACTCCAGAGTGGTGTGTCCGACTGCTGACAGTGGAAAGTCTAATGTGCATAGAGTAGATTCTTCTCCATGTAGGCCCTAATGGCCACCTGCTGTGATGAGTGAGAGAAGCTAGTCAGTTTGATGCTGCTGTAAGAGACAGCATCAGTATGTCTCACAGCACCTTCTAATCAAGGCACTCTTCTGTACACTTCAATATGATACAAATTCTAAAAAGACTTTCTAACATAGCAACACATTAAATTAAATTGGTAAGGGACACACATAAAAAAATAATAATAATTTGAGTTAAATGTTAATGTTAATGCTATGCATAAGTTGAACATTTTCCATTACTTAATGTACTAAAAGGATCGGGCAAATTCATTAAATCTCATACACATCCCACAATCTAGTTTAATAATGCACTGTGCTAGCATAACGCTGTGACATGCATGTTTTAAGTAAATTATTTTTCTTTTTGCGCAAACATGCCTCCTTTCTTTGTAAATTAGATTTTTCATCGATTGTTCATAGTCTGCCCGTTTTGAGATCAGTGATGAGCTGATTTTTTTTAGCGCATTCACAGAACAGACATCCAGAAAATATTCATAAAATAGTTTGTTTGGGTGTTGATTTTAAGTTTCAACAGCGTTTCTCAGAAATCGCCTACTGCACCTTTAATACAAATTAATTTACAATTTCAATTTCCTGTTCACTTTTTGTAATATCCCTTTAACCAACAAGAGCAAGTTGAAGTCGTCTACCAGGAAGTGTCATCATTTTGGTGGGAAAACAACAGAATCAAGTCAATATATGACCCTGGACCAAAAAAACTGTCATAAGTCACACGGGTATATTTGTGGCAATAGCCAACAATATATTGTATGGGTCCATTTTATCCATTTTTCTTTTATACCAAAAATCATTAGGATATTAAGTAAAGATCATGTTCCATGACAATATTTTGTAAATTTCCTACCGTAAATATATCAAAAATGTATTATTAGTATATTGCTAAGGACTTCATTTGTTGGACTATGGCAGGGCTGCCCTTTGTTGTTCTGTTCATAATTTTATGGACAGAATTTCTAGGTGCAGCCAAGGGCCGAAGAGCGTCCGGTTTGGGGACCATGCGATTTTGTCGCTGCTTTTTGCAGATGATGTTGTCGTGTTGGCCTCCTCAGACCAGGACCTTCAGCGTGCACTGGGACGGTTTGCGGCCGAGTGTGAAGGGATAAGAATCAGCACCTCCAAGTCCGAGGCCATGGTTCTCAGTCGGAAAAGAGTGGATTGCCCACTTCAGGTTGGTGGAGAGTTCCTGCCTCAGATGGAGGAGTTCAGGTATCTTAGGGTCTTGTTCACGAGTGAGGGAAGGATGGAACAGGAGATTGACAGACGGATCGGTGCAGCTTCTGCAGTAATGCGGTCGATGTACCAGTCTGTCGTTGTGAAGAAGGAGCTGAGCTGTAAGGCAAAGCTCTCGATTTACCGGTCGATCTACGTTCCTACTCTCACCTATGGTCATGAGCTGTGGGTCATGACCAAAAGGACAAGATCCCGGATACAGGCGAACGAAATGAGTTTTCTCCGTAGGGTGGCTGGGTGCTCCCTTAGAGATAGGGTGAGAAGCTCGGTCACTCAGGAGGAGCTCAGAGTAGAGCCGTTGCTCCTCCACATCGAGAGGAGCCAGCTGAGGTGGCTCGGGCATCTATATCGGATGCATCCTGGATGCCTTCCCAGGGAAGTGTTCCAGGCACGTCCCACTGGGAGGAGGCCCCGGGTAAGACCTAGGACACGCTGGAGGGATTATGTCTCCCGGCTGGCCTGGGAACGCCTCGGGGTTCCCCCGGAAGAGCTTGGGGAAGTGGCTAGGGAGAGGGAAGTCTAGGTGTCTCTACTTAAACTGTTGTCCCCGTGACCCAGGCTCTGGATAAGCGGATGATAATGGATGGATGGATGGATGGATGGATGGACTTCATTTAGACAACTTTAAAGACAATTTTATCAATATTTAGATTTATTTGCACCCTCAGATTCCAGATTTTCAATCTTAATTAAAAAAAAAAACTGACCCTATGATTTTGAGGCCCAGGGTCACATATTAGCAATGGGAAAAATACACTTTAGCATAGTTTTAATAATAATACATATTACATAATTAAATATATTTATATTTGACAGATTCACATTAAACCATTTCTACTAAAAACAGAAAACCTTTTATGCATTTTGGCCATTCATTTACACAACAACAGGTATTTGGGGGCCTGAAAACGTAAACGTTTGAAAAAGGGTTTTGAAAACGATACCGTTATCATCTCTATGTAAACTACAAAAAATTGTGAAAACGTCAACATCATGTGCATGCATATTGCATGATTTTTTCCCCCAAACCAGTTCAGCGGAAATCCCGTCCCGGGATTCTAAACATTTCATTGGCCATGTCAATCACAATAACGATTGCCTACACCCAACCCTGATCCCTAAAACTACCGGTCACTGTAACCTCAGCCAATGAAAATCATGCGTCTCACATGTTCAGTCTATAGGCGCGTAGTGTTTCTTTAAACATCGCAAACTACTGGCCTGGCATGAATAATACAGCGTTTTTAGCCATACCCTAAATATATTTGTAATAAGCATTTTCAATTATAATCTTGTAAATTCATCACTTGCAAAAGTGATGTTTGTGCAGATTTTCTTTTGAACAGAGCAGCAGTTATTCATCAAATAATTTAAACAATTCATTGAGAATTGCCTTATAACCACATATCCAGTGTTTTTGAGTAAATTTTTAAAGAAAAGCCTAGATTGCAGTGGTGGATCTATGATAACAAACAGACATCATGTGCAAATAAACAAGACATTCAGCTAAAATTCGATCAAAAGTGCATTCAAGATTGAGCTTTCTTTTTCATTTTAAATGCACAAGTTGTGCATCATCCGTATGTGCCCTCATGCTCTGGTGTCTGGTCTCTGCCCTGTGCTCATTCCCCATCTGATGTGTTTTAATGTCCTCTACGGTTCAGAGTTTGAAAAGCAAAACCAGACCAGACTGTGCCACGTCTGTTAACCATGGCAGCAAACAAAGCAAAACAGTATATGCGTTCTAAATAACTGAGGCCTTTTTTCCCCCATGTTTAAAAGCAAATTTTTAATAGTAAAATATAAGTAAATATGATTGTGCACTCTGAATCATCCAAAAAACTCTTCGACAGAACACACCACCACACCACCTACTCTAATTTCATTCAGCTAGTCGGTTCCCAAAAAGGAAAAAGGAGAGATCACATCAATAATAAATGGCATCAATAGAAATGCCCTGTGGTCCAGAAAGCACTAACTCTTCACCAACCTTTCTATTCTCTGCTTACCTCTACAGATGCACAGGGATACACGGTACTCTTTCAACTCCGAAAATGTGTTTAAATACCATGCCCAACTAAAATAAGCTTTAACATTCATGTATCGTTCTAATAAATAAACACATTGAACAGTCTTTTTCTGATTTTATTATTAGCATGTTCCACCATTTCTCAGGTTACGTTAAGCCAATTAAATTCAAGCAGCAAGATCCATCAGTGGATGAGTAGTGTACATTAAATTAAATATCTCAACTAATGTCCTGCCAATGTATGAGAAGAATGCAGTGGTAACAGGTATCTAACTCTGTTTACTCCGCTCCTGAGAGTATCAATGTTAAAAAGGCATTTTCGGTCGACGAATTGTGCCTGGAATTCGGGCCTGGTAACTCTCATGTAATCTTGAGACCCCGGCCTGGATACGTGCCCAAGGTTCCGACCACTCCCGTCCGGAACCAGGTAGTGAGCCTGCAAGCGCTGCCTTCGGGGGAGGCAGACCCAGCCCTAGCTTTTCTCTGTCCGGTCCGCGCCCTGCAGACCTATGTAGACAGAACGCAAAGCTTCAGGACCTCAGAGCAGCTCTTCGTCTGTTACGGAGGACAGCAGAAGGGAAAGGCTGTCTCCAAGCTGAGGATGGCCCACTGGATAGTGGATGCCATCGTCTTGGCATATGAAACCCAAGACGTGCCCTGAGCCCACTCCACCAGGGGTGTAGCTTCTTCCTGGGAGTTGGCTCGTGGCGCCTCGCTGACAGATATTTGTAGAGCTGCGGGCTGGGCGACACCTAACACGTTCGCTAGATTCTATAGCCTGCGTGTAGAGCCGGTAGCTTCCTGTGTGCTCTCTTCCCATAGTCAGTAACACCGGAGTGCCCGTTCTAGTGTTGACTTGCTGCGCCATTCCCTTCCCCATGGAATGGATACATGCACTTATCTTCTCCAGTCGAGTTCCCCTAAGGATAGGCGAACCCTGTCGAGTCCTCCGCACCCACGGCAGTCGGATGTGGCGGAGCATCTAACGCCAGGTTTAACAATTGTATGCATTGGTGGAAATGAAAGCTTTAGCATAAGTTCTGCCGGGAAGACTTAATTGTCACGTCACTTCAACTTTTTTATCTATCCAATCATATTCTAATACTTGGGTATAAAAGATCGGTACTTACTCATGTCTGAGTTCGCAGATGCTGACGCTCTAATTCAGTTGACAATCCGGACGTTCCGTAGCGGTCGATCGCTGGTCCTATTGTAAAGTAATAATGTGCATACAGTGGCGTTCTAAGTCCATGTCAGCCTATCATTCTGTTCACTGGGCTGCCGCGGTAACAGACGCAAGTGCTTCACTAACAAGAGCAAAATCTCACGTTCAGATCCAGAATAATCACTTTCATGGAGGACTATCTGGGCATGTTATCTAAGACACGGCTGTGATTTTCATCACCATTCTGGCGACATCACTACATCAGCATTTATCACAGTGATATGCATATGGTTATGCATTCCGATGCCGATTGGGTGTAGTATCTTACTCTTTCTCAATTTTGTTGCAAGCATGTCTGTATAGAGCACACACATGCATCGTATGAGACGCGCACAGGTGTCTGCCGGTCTGCTTGTGCAATGTGATCGCTCGTTGTGGCTCGCTTGTGTCCATAGTGCTCGTATATTATTAGCATGGCACCAGTTACCGTTATTGATAGTATTTTGTTAGAAAAACTGAAACAGAATAGATGGCACAGCATATTAGACTCTATCATTCTCCCCACGAATGCAAGGAAACCAACACGGGTTTTAAAGCAACATGCACCCATTTAATCGGGGCTTCATGATGAACTGGAGTTAAGCTGAAATCGCGATTGGGTTCAGTGTTATCAGATCGCTAAAATTGAATATAAAAACTATGTTGAGCCAATTAGCACATTTAGATACAGCACCGACATTAGTGCTTTGATCCGTTCTGATTCAATGGCGTTAGATTCATCTTCCAAGCGCTGTGAGTTCGTCACATATGCAATTTAACTGACACAACATAGTTTCAAGCTTAGAAGTGTTTTGGCCTGTCATCCAGCAGAGTACATATTTTGCTCAAACATACGGGGCACCAAGTGTTGGAATGGCTTCCTTTCGTGATTCAATATGGCTTCCTTCCCTATGAGGAAGAACTGTAGCGTTCTGTGCTCATATAAAGGTGCTTTGCTTATTGCATTATAAATATGCGCTACATATTAATAAATTAGTTAATAAAATCAAACACGTCATATATATATATATATATATATATATATATTGTGAAGAGCGTCCTCAGAGGAGTCAGCGTCGCCCTGGCAACCAACATAAAACACCTGCAAATCCTTACCGCGGGCTGATCGGTCACAGCTGCACCTCATCAGCCACAGACACAAAAGCAGCACATGCTGAACAGACAGACAGACTCTGGTCTCGAGCTGAATGAAGCGCTGGATTAACCTTTCTCTTTGTTCTCCCCAGAAAGCAGCGAGTGACCGACAGCCCACCACTTTGGAGCACGTTTGGACACCCACTTTCGTTTGGATTGAACACTATAGAGCATTTGGAGCACCAGCCATCACACACCGGCTCACCGACTTTCATCACCTTTTATTTCTGCACTGTAAATAAAATCCACCCTCCGGGGCCTTTTCACTAAGCCTGCCTTGTCGAGTGATTCCTCACCCCGTGACAGTGGTGGAGAATGCGGGCAAGTGTGTGAGGAATCACCGGCAAGTTCACCGCCCCCAACCCCTAATCTTCTGTTTTTTTTTCTGTGCACGACAGGAGGCGGAAAGCGGCGCGCTTGTTCCCCACAATGGAGGAGGTTTTACAACGCCTCCCGGAGGTGAGCATCCGCCAGCAACAAATCGTGGAACAACTCGCCACTCGCCAGGGCAGGACGGAGGAAGAACTGACCGCCATCCGTGCCACCGCCGCCCAGCGAGTTCCGCTACCTGATCCTCGTGCCCAAGCAACCCGCCTGCTGCCGAAGATGACATCTGATGATGATGTGGAAGCTTTCCTGCAGGTCTTCGAAACAACCACCACCGAGAGTTGATTCTACTCTCGGTCTTTCCTATTCAGATCTTCACTTCTCACTCAATTTCTTTACTCTTTTACTTAAGCATTCTAGAATGACTCTAAATGTTCTGGTATCACATTAACAATTTCTAAGATGAAGAATCATTTCTGTCCCTTCACTTCTATGGTAGTAATGGTTCAGGTAAATCCCTATGCAACTACTGGTGGTGTTCCTGCCAATTCGGCTCGGTACGTTATGACAGCATGGTCTTCTACTATATATAAAGATGGCTGTGGCCCATATGTCTGTACGTCATGGTAGCTGTGCATCTCGTGTCAGGAACTACGATGGCTGGTGGTTTCGCATCTTAACCAAAAATAGTACATGGTCTAAAACCTAAGTAAATAGGTAAGTAGATAGGCTCTGTCTGGGTGGAAGCATTCTTCAACCTAATTATTGGGGGTCGGCTGCGCCTCTGCCTTCGTCTTCAGGCAGGATATGCAGAGTCCGGACCCTCAGATTGCGAGCTACGGACGGGGCCTATGCCAAAGTACTTTATTGCTTGCTGGGTTGTTAATAAATGGATAATTGTCACAGTATTTATTCTCCCGAGTCTTTCTGGTAGAAATTAAAGCTTTAGCATAATGTCACAGGTCGGGGCGGGCCAAACCAGACTGCACCCACCCCTGAAAAACCCGGGAACCACCTCGAGGAACGTGTCAAGGACCAGACAGACAAGGGAATAAAATAATACAGTTTATTTATTATATTAAAAGATCAGTGAATTGGATAGGTCCTAATTAAAATCTTCTTCTTGCCGCCAGGACAGTTCAAGTGTCTCTAGACCTCCCGGGACGGGAGGGGAGGGACGATCGTGACGGACCGGAGGCTCGTCGGAGGGAAATCAGGGGGGAATCCCCGCGCCGTCCAGGTAGGTCACTGGGTAAGTACTCCTCTACGGGACTCAAGAGGGGAGGCCGTGGTCATACGAACCCCATTCAGACTGGAACCAGGTAAGTATGCAGATGCGGGGGCGAAGCGAATCACTGGGGTTACTCCGGAGGGAGGTACTCAGAGGTGGGGGCAAGCGAGCCACTGGAACGTTACAGCAAGGTTTAACTGTCCAACAATATGTGGGACATTCGACTGGATTACCTCTCTTCTTCTTCTGAGCAGGGTAAAAGGCTTCCAATAAGGGCGTGTGGGGACCACCAGGCGGGGAGGACACTTGGAGCGGGGCTCTCACGTCAGCTGAACACTGGGACAGACACAGCACAGTTTCGACGGTTCAACAGTATGTGAAGCTTTTCAACTGATATACCTTCTCTCCTTTTGAACAGGGTCAAGGCTTCCAATAGGGGCGTGTGGAGACCACCAGGCGGGGAGGACACTTTGGGCGGAACGCTCCACTTCAGCTGAGCACTGGAACAGTACAGCAAGGTCTCAACGGTTCAACAGTAGGTGAAGCTTTTCAACTGATATACCTTCTCTCCTTTTGAACAGGGTCAAGGCTTCCAATAGGGGCATGTGGAGACCACCAGGCGGGGAGGACACTTTGGGCGGAACGCTCCACTTCAGCTGAGCACTGGAACAGTACAGCAAGGTCTCAACGGTTCAACAGTATGTGAAGCTTCTCAACTGATATACCTTCTCTCCTTTGAACAGGATCAAGGCTTCCAATAAGGGCGTGTGGAGACCACCAGGCGGGGAGGACACTTTGAGCAGGGCGCTCACGTCGGCTGAACACTGGGACAGACACAGCACAGTTTCAACAGTACATGAAGCTTTGCAACTGATATACCTTCTCTTCTTCTGAACAGGGTAAAGGCTTCTAATAGGGGCGTGTGGAGACCACCAGGCGGGAAGGACACTTTGAGCGGGACGCTCACTTCGTCTGAGCACTGGAACAGTACAGCAAGGTCTCAACGGTTCAACAGTATGTGAAGCTTCTCAACTGATATACCTTCTCTCCTTTGAACAGGATCAAGGCTTCCAATAAGGGCGTGTGGAGACCACCAGGCGGGGAGGACACTTTGAGCGGGGCGCTCACGTCGGCTGAACACTGGGACAGACACAGCACAGTTTCAACGGTTCAACAGTACATGAAGCTTTGCAACTGATATACCTTCTCTTCTTCTGAACAGGGTAAAGGCTTCCAATAGGGGCGTGTGGAGACCACCAGGCGGGAAGGACACTTTGAGCGGGACGCTCACTTCGGCTGAGCACTAGAACAGACACAGCACAGTTTCAACAGTACATGATATATGAAGCACTCAGCATTAACGGGGCCGGGTCTTTTCAAAGCAGGAAGTTGGGCGGTTGCTTTATCAAAACCCTTCGTTAGAGACAGCGGGTGGAAGACTGTAGGAGACGAGTGCACGGCAGACTTCTATTACTTCTCCACACACCAATTTCACTTCACAGCACAAACCGTGTAAATCGTCACTTCAGGCACTGCAATTCCACTCGCACACCGTGCATTCGGGCCAGCACTCACCCACCGGTCTTTTCTCCCACCAGATCGGATCTAGTCCTCGATCAGGGCTTGACTTCGCTCCGGGAAAGCAGAAGAACGATGCAGCGATCATCACATTCGGCAAGGAGAGGACAGAAGTTGGAGACAGATCATTAATTCACTCGGTGTCACAGTTCACTCGTGCCAAACATTTTCCAAACTCTCCACACCACTTCAGTGTTAGTGCAAATAAACAACGGATCCAATACTCATCACTTGCGTCTTTCTCACTGCTGACGATATTCCTCAAGCCTTCGCTGACAAATCCTTCACTCCTTCCTTTCTCTTCCACAGCTTCAATCTTCCCCACTCCACAGCCCAGCCTCAATAAAAAGAACAACCCGCTGAAAAACACAGCATCATACGGGAGGAGATCCACACCACAGTCTGTTTTCTCTCTGTTTTTAAAGCCTCATCTGAATAGGTGTCCCTCTCACAGCATTCTCTGTAATTGCCCCACACCTGCTGTCACTCAGGCAATCAGCCCCGCTGCCATGGCAACAGATTCGCAGGGCATAGAATGGACGTTCACTGGAAAATCCTGAATAACTGCATTCACCAGGATCTTAGTCCCGTTTGGTTTTTGTCACCCCGTGACACACCCCCCTGCCAAGCCGTTCTAGTCCCTAGAACGGGATCCGGACACCCAGTCTCCGTACCTGGCTGGGGGTTGCCCCCGGTTCTCCCGTTGGGATCGCCTTGGCGGGGAGTTAGGTTCCTCTGGCCTTGGCGGGGAGTTAGGTTCCTCTGGCCTTGGCCCTATATCCAGCCTCCGGGGGGCCACAGCCCATCCCACCACGGGAGGCATCCACGCTGGTTCAGTCGGAGGTCTCTCTACAGTTGGTTCGGGGTAATTCGGACAAGGGCGCATCAGGTTTCGGTGGAGCACCCGCTCTGGACCTTCTCTCCCTTCGGGACGGATGGCATACACCGGTTGATCGAGATGCGGCTGTCGTTGGACCACATACGGCTGGGGCTCCCACCGATCACTGAGTTTGCCCTTTCCTTGTCGCCGGTTATCTCGCACCAGAACTCTTTCGCCAGGCAGTAGCGGCGCACTTCGAGCCGTACGGTCATACAACCTTTTGTTCTTGGCTGCGGCTTGTTTAATTCGGTCCGAGACCCGTTCATAGGCCAGTTGAAGGCGTTGATGGTGTCTGGCCACCCACTCCGTTACACCGCCTCCCTCTTCAGCGGCCGCAGTCCCTAGCAGTAGGTCAACGGGTAGTCTCACATGCCTTCCGAACATCAGGTAGGTCGGTGCATACCCGGTCGTGCTGTGTATGCTGTTGTTATACGCCTGGACCATTGCCGGGAGGTTGTCAGCCCAATGCCCCTGTTGGTCGTTTCCCAAGGTCCCCAAGAGACCGAGCAGCGTCTGGTTAAACCTCTCGCACCCTCCGTTCCCCTGAGGATGATAGGGCGTCGTATGGGTCTTCTTACATCCGTACAGTTGGCACAGCTCGTGTACTACCCTGGATTCAAAATTTGGCCCTTGATCGGAATGGAACACTTCGGGACACCCGAAGGGCTGGATGACATGCCTCCACAGGGCATTAGCGGTGGTAATGGCGGTCTGGTCCAGAGTTGGGATGGCCCAGGCATATTTGGTGAACAGGTCAGTGACCACTAGGAGGTTTTGAATGCGATCGACCGGCCGACCCAGCGTCAGATAGTCCATAGCGAGGATATGCATCGGTGCTTTAGCTCGAATTGGGACCAATGGAGCTCGTGTCTCTTTCCTGGCTTTGAACAGGGTGCAGCGCGGGCAGCCCTGTAGGTAAGTCCTCACGGTCCCCTCCATCCCAGGCCAGTAAAAGTGGCGTCGCAAGAGTGCCGTCGTCCTCTCCCGCCCTTGATGACCAAGCTTGCTGTGATAAGCCTCCAGCAGAGCGTGACATCTTCCCTCGGGGACCACCACTTGCCAGACCAAGTCACCCGAGCGTGAGTCCTGGAGGGACCGACAAATCACCCCTTCCTTCAGATGGAGCCTCTCTTTCTGGCCCAGTAGGCCCCTCACGATTCGGGTTTGAGCCCGGCGTCCCGCACCCTCCGGCCACTTGTCCTGTTCCAGCCAGACCCGGACCAGTGACAGGTCCTCATCCTCGCCCTGCAACACCCTCCAGCGCTGTGGGTCCCATCCCCAACTTGCGGGCGGTTCCTCCAACGGTGGTCCCGGTGCCTCCACAATGCCCACCATCATTCCCTCGTCGCGGTTCACCTCCCGCATGGGTCTCAGACCCTCCGGCCCTCCTTCTGGCCACCTAGATAGTACGTCAGCGTTGGTATGTTCCCTTCCTGGCCGGTACTGAAGCTGGTACTCAAAGTTGGCCAATTGTGCCACCCACCTCTGTTCCACCGCCCCCAACTTGGCAGTTTGTAGGTGTACCAGTGGATTGTTATCGGTCACTACGGTCACCTTTGCTCCCCATAGGTAGTCTTTAAACTTCTCACTGAGCGCCCACTTCATGGCCAGTAACTCAAGCTTAAAGGAGCTGTAGTTGGCATCGTTCCTCTCCGCGGGGTGTAGACTCCGGCTCGCATAAGCAATGACTCTTTCTTCCTCCTGCTGTTTCTGCGCTAAGACAGCCCCCAAGCCCAAGTGGCTGGCGTCAGTGTAGAGGATAAAGGGCTGGGTGAAGTCTGCGTATGCCAGGATGGGTGCTTGTAACAGCTCCTGCTTGAGCCTCTGGAAGGCGGTCTCGCATGCCGGATCCCACTGAATCGCTGGGGACCCTCGGCCCTTGGTGTGTCCCGTTCCACCCAGCAACTGGTTCAGGGGTTTGGCGATCTTAGAGAAATCCTTAATAAATCGCCTGTAGTACCCGACAAAGCCGAGGAAGGATCGAACCTGGCGCACGGTCTTCGGGGCAGTCCACCCCTGTACAGCCGACACCTTCTCTGGGTCCACAGCGATTCCTGCAGCACTCACGATATGGCCCAGGAACTTTACCTCCTTCCGGAAAAGCTGACATTTATCCGGTTGGAGCTTCAGCCCGTACTTCTCAAGGGAGCGGAACACCTGCTCAAGATGCTGAAGGTGAGTCTCAAAGTCAGGGGAATAGATAATCACGTCATCCAGATACACAAGAGCGGTATCCACTAGCTGGCTCCCCAGGCAGCGCTGCATTAGCCGTTGGAACGTGGCGGGGGCGTTGCAGAGGCCGAACGGCATCCGGTCCCACTCATATAACCCAAAGGGAGTCGTGAAGGCTGTCTTCTCCCGGTCCCGCTCGTCCACCTGCACTTGCCAGTATCCGCTCGCCAGGTCTAGTGTGGAATACCAGGCCGCCCGGTTGAGACTCGTGAGGGAATCCTCGACTCGAGGCAATGGGAAAGCATCCCGCTTCGTCACTTGGTTCAACCTCCGATAATCCACACAGAATCTCCATGCGCCTGTTTTCTTCCTCACCAGAACAATCGGGGCCGCCCAAGGGCTACTGCTCTCACGGATGATCCCTTTATCCAGCATCCCCCGCAGCAGAGCCCGAACCTCAGAATATAATGTTGGAGGTACCGGCCGGTAGCGCTCCCTACTAGGCGGGGCTTCTCCAGTGGGAATTTGATGCTGAACGATGTTAGTACACCCGTAGTCCTCGTCATGGGTGGAGAACAACTGTGGCCATTTTGATAGAAAAGCCTCGAGCCGTCTTGTTTGATCCTCCTCCAACCCTTCTCCCCGTAGGGACTCACCTCCGAGATGGGCCGGCAGTCCTCCTTCAGCCTCCCCTCTGTGCGTCCCCGTCTGCGTCAACGCAACCTCCACTACGGTTGGGCCCACTTGACTGAACTGGACTCCTCCTGGATCTTGCACTTGCTGGGGCAACACTGAGGTAACTCGGGCTAGACACTGATGACGATGCAGTTGGATCGGGAAAGGGTTCGTGTTCCGGACTCTCACCCGGACTCGGCTGCCTCGGGCGGATGCCAGTCCTCTGGCCACTTCCACCTTAGGACCGTCGTTGTGCGGTTCTACCAACACCCACTCCTCCGGGTGGTAAAGTCTAGGGGGCACCCGGACCCAAACCATCGCCTCGCTTCGAGCCGGGATGGACAACGCATAGCGGCAAGCCACTCTTCCAGTGCTCTCCCGGTCCCCCTGCTGTTCGGCCAGGCAAACTCGGCGACAGTCAGCTCTAACGCGATCCCATTCTCTGCCCTCAGGCGTCGCAGTTGCTCGGGCCGGCCCACTCTGGAACAGCCCCTCCCAGCATTCGGAGATGACATTCATGCCCAACAGGGCGCGATGAGACCCTAGGCAGGCGTCGCGAACCACCACCACCCCCTTCTGGGGTACGACCATGCCATGGATCTCTAGGTCTGTCACTACGTATCCCACGTATGGGATGTCGAGACCGTTGGCCCCTCGCAGAGTCAGCCAGGGGGCTTCGGTCGTCGGCCGGCCCTGGGTACCGAATAGTTCCTGGACTAGGCTCTCCGCGAACAGAGTGACTTGCGACCCCGTGTCCAGCAGACACTGCACCTTCTGGCCATTGACTTGAACCATGATGACCGGACAACGGCCCACCAGGCGTTCCTTCGATAGTTGGGAAGACGAGGGGTCTGAAAAGGGGGTCCCGACCACTTGACCCACAGTGGCCGGAGACTCTAAAAACCCCCCTGCGAAGCGCGTCTGGAGGAGCACTGACGAACGTAATGTCCGGCTTCCCCACAGCCATTGCAGATAGGACGCCCCTGTTCGTCCCACTGGAATCGGGGACCCGTGGATCGAGTGAAGTGATGCTCTGGAGGGCGATTCCCGTCGGAGTAGGCTCGCTCCCGCGGTGAGGGTAATGAATGGAGGCGTTCTCGGCGGAGTTCTTCGACGACAGACTTAGACAGTTCAGACATTTGCTCACGGATATCCCTCTTTAGTTCCTCCCGGAGGGCATGCTTCCAATCGGAAGTAACAGGGGCCGAAGGCCCACTGACAGCGTTCGCAGCCAGACAGCTGGGGGGATCCATACCTTCGGTGTGGTCACGCTCGAGGGCTAGAGCCTCCTGCCGCAGTTCTTCGAACGTGAGGTCCGGCGTCCGTCTCAGTTGCACCCGCAGACTCTGACGCACGGGACCCTCCCGTAATCCCAACAGAAACTGATCTCGCAATAGGGTCTCCTCGTCCCCCAGGCCGTGATCCTGTCTTCCCCTTAGCCTGGTAAACTGTTCCCTCAGTTGCAACGTGAATGGCCGAACAGTTTGTCGAGGCCCTTGCCTACAATTAAAGAATTGCGTTCTCAGGACCGCTACCGGGGTGGTGTCTCCGTATTGCCCCGTGAGAAAATCAAAGATGGCTTGGACTGTGATGCGGGTTGCTTCCGGCGCTGCCTGTACTTCTCTTCTTGCTTCTCCCTCCAACGAATTTAGCACAAACTGTACCTTCTGAGGGGCACTTAGCCCTTGGAGCCCTGCCAGGTATTCAACCTGGGTCTTCCATGCTGACAGGCTCAATTCTGACCCTGGACCTCCGTACTTCTGGGCCCACGGGGCCCCCATAAAGAAAGGCATAACTGGCTGCCGGGCCACTGGCTCTTCTTCTGCCATCTAGGTCCTTGATCGCTCCACTCGAGGTGGTAACCCTGCCGACTACGCCAAGTTCTGTCACAGGTCGGGGCGGGCCAAACCAGACTGCACCCACCCCTGAAAAACCCGGGAACCACCTCGAGGAACGTGTCAAGGACCAGACAGACAAGGGAATAAAATAATACAGTTTATTTATTATATTAAAAGATCAGTGAATTGGATAGGTCCTAATTAAAATCTTCTTCTTGCCGCCAGGACAGTTCAAGTGTCTCTAGACCTCCCGGGACGGGAGGGGAGGGACGATCGTGACGGACCGGAGGCTCGTCGGAGGGAAATCAGGGGGGAATCCCCGCGCCGTCCAGGTAGGTCACTGGGTAAGTACTCCTCTACGGGACTCAAGAGGGGAGGCCGTGGTCATACGAACCCCATTCAGACTGGAACCAGGTAAGTATGCAGATGCGGGGGCGAAGCGAATCACTGGGGTTACTCCGGAGGGAGGTACTCAGAGGTGGGGGCAAGCGAGCCACTGGAACGTTACAGCAAGGTTTAACTGTCCAACAATATGTGGGACATTCGACTGGATTACCTCTCTTCTTCTTCTGAGCAGGGTAAAAGGCTTCCAATAAGGGCGTGTGGGGACCACCAGGCGGGGAGGACACTTGGAGCGGGGCTCTCACGTCAGCTGAACACTGGGACAGACACAGCACAGTTTCGACGGTTCAACAGTATGTGAAGCTTTTCAACTGATATACCTTCTCTCCTTTTGAACAGGGTCAAGGCTTCCAATAGGGGCGTGTGGAGACCACCAGGCGGGGAGGACACTTTGGGCGGAACGCTCCACTTCAGCTGAGCACTGGAACAGTACAGCAAGGTCTCAACGGTTCAACAGTAGGTGAAGCTTTTCAACTGATATACCTTCTCTCCTTTTGAACAGGGTCAAGGCTTCCAATAGGGGCATGTGGAGACCACCAGGCGGGGAGGACACTTTGGGCGGAACGCTCCACTTCAGCTGAGCACTGGAACAGTACAGCAAGGTCTCAACGGTTCAACAGTATGTGAAGCTTCTCAACTGATATACCTTCTCTCCTTTGAACAGGATCAAGGCTTCCAATAAGGGCGTGTGGAGACCACCAGGCGGGGAGGACACTTTGAGCAGGGCGCTCACGTCGGCTGAACACTGGGACAGACACAGCACAGTTTCAACAGTACATGAAGCTTTGCAACTGATATACCTTCTCTTCTTCTGAACAGGGTAAAGGCTTCTAATAGGGGCGTGTGGAGACCACCAGGCGGGAAGGACACTTTGAGCGGGACGCTCACTTCGTCTGAGCACTGGAACAGTACAGCAAGGTCTCAACGGTTCAACAGTATGTGAAGCTTCTCAACTGATATACCTTCTCTCCTTTGAACAGGATCAAGGCTTCCAATAAGGGCGTGTGGAGACCACCAGGCGGGGAGGACACTTTGAGCGGGGCGCTCACGTCGGCTGAACACTGGGACAGACACAGCACAGTTTCAACGGTTCAACAGTACATGAAGCTTTGCAACTGATATACCTTCTCTTCTTCTGAACAGGGTAAAGGCTTCCAATAGGGGCGTGTGGAGACCACCAGGCGGGAAGGACACTTTGAGCGGGACGCTCACTTCGGCTGAGCACTAGAACAGACACAGCACAGTTTCAACAGTACATGATATATGAAGCACTCAGCATTAACGGGGCCGGGTCTTTTCAAAGCAGGAAGTTGGGCGGTTGCTTTATCAAAACCCTTCGTTAGAGACAGCGGGTGGAAGACTGTAGGAGACGAGTGCACGGCAGACTTCTATTACTTCTCCACACACCAATTTCACTTCACAGCACAAACCGTGTAAATCGTCACTTCAGGCACTGCAATTCCACTCGCACACCGTGCATTCGGGCCAGCACTCACCCACCGGTCTTTTCTCCCACCAGATCGGATCTAGTCCTCGATCAGGGCTTGACTTCGCTCCGGGAAAGCAGAAGAACGATGCAGCGATCATCACATTCGGCAAGGAGAGGACAGAAGTTGGAGACAGATCATTAATTCACTCGGTGTCACAGTTCACTCGTGCCAAACATTTTCCAAACTCTCCACACCACTTCAGTGTTAGTGCAAATAAACAACGGATCCAATACTCATCACTTGCGTCTTTCTCACTGCTGACGATATTCCTCAAGCCTTCGCTGACAAATCCTTCACTCCTTCCTTTCTCTTCCACAGCTTCAATCTTCCCCACTCCACAGCCCAGCCTCAATAAAAAGAACAACCCGCTGAAAAACACAGCATCATACGGGAGGAGATCCACACCACAGTCTGTTTTCTCTCTGTTTTTAAAGCCTCATCTGAATAGGTGTCCCTCTCACAGCATTCTCTGTAATTGCCCCACACCTGCTGTCACTCAGGCAATCAGCCCCGCTGCCATGGCAACAGATTCGCAGGGCATAGAATGGACGTTCACTGGAAAATCCTGAATAACTGCATTCACCAGGATCTTAGTCCCGTTTGGTTTTTGTCACCCCGTGACAATAAGTTCTGCCGGGAAGACTTAATTGTCACTTCAACTTTTTTATCTATCCAATCACATTCTAATACTTGGGTATAAAAGATTGGTACTTACTCATGTCTGAGTTCGCAGATGCTGACACTCCAATTCACCGCCATCCTCCCCACCACCTCCAAGTCAAATCCTTCCCTACATCCACCCCACCACAACCAGGATGGTCCCTTCCATACCTCACGGGGGGGTCTGCTGCACCTCTGCCTTCGTCTTCAGGCAGGATATGCAGAGTGCGGACCCTCAGATTGCGAGCTACGGACAGGACCTATGCCAAAGTACTTTATTGCTTGCTGGGTTGTTAATAAATGGATAATTGTCACAGTATTTATTCTCCTGAGTCTTTCTGGTAGAACTTGTGTTAGGCTGGGTTCCATATGTTGTGACCCCCACGGCGGTCCCATATGTGTATTCTTCCACGATACAGCTCCCTACGGCGAGCTTGTGTCTTTACCTTGGCAGAGCTCCTCTGCCGTCCCAGTGCAGTGTTGTCCTCCCGCCGTAATTGGCTGGAGCCACCCCTGGGACTTCTGTGTGTTGCACTGCCCAAGGCCAGTCCGTACGTGTTTTCTCCACATGGTAACTCCCTCCAGGCATGATATGGCTTCCACAGCGGCCCTCCGGGCACGCTTTCCCAGCATTATCCAAAAAAGGTCTGCTGAATGGGTCTTGCGGAACAGCAGTGTGACTCTCCCTGCGTGAGTTTTCCCACCTGATACAGACGGGGTCTGAGGGGCTCTTCGCTGGGCGCTGGAAGTGGTAGTAACTGTGGCGTTTTCCAAGGGTCCCAATTCGTCCGTTACGTCCGACATATGTCGAACGTGATCGACTGAAAGGGAACCTAAAGGAGGAAACGGAGACGTACGTACTGTCGCCACAGTTGCTGTACCATCACTGCAGTTCTGAGCCACTAAGTTCGGCACCTCAGTGAAGAACAATAGCGCGCTGCTCTCACTTCCTGTTTATACCCGCGGTGTGGGGCGAAACGCGAGATGCAAATCTCGCACGCCAATGGCCCATTGGCCCTTTCTCTATATCTCGAAGCTGATAGGGGCTCCCTGAAGTGATCCCAATTCGTCTGTTATGTCCGTACGTCTCCGTTCCATCCTTCATGGAACGAGGGTTACCATACGTAACCGAGACATTTTCTAAGCCATAGATCTGTTGTAAGTTCAGTAGTACTATTTGGCCAGGTGTAAAATCAGGATATAATCCATCTGTGGGCGCCTTGCTCCTAATTATTATGCTGCTATGAAAGTGTTGATGGACAGCTTGTAGGTGTGAAAGATCATGTTCCAGTAACAAAGCTCATTGATCATCATGACATTGAGGTTAGCACATGGCTGAATATTAATATACAACCTCCCTCGTTGAAATCTGAAACTGAAGGTTTCTATGTGCTACATGTTTTTTTTCTGGGTATGAACAACTGAAATGTATATATAAATAAAAAATATGTATGTATGAGCCTATTATATATACATTCAATAAACCTAAATCTATATTATAAACCTATTTAGATATGTATTATAAAATAATTGTATAGTTTCCATCTGACACACACACACACACAGGAACTTGTCACAGCACTTGCTCTTTTGTTGGTTTAACTGCTTCTATTGTTCTTGTTTGTAAGTTGCGTCTGTTAAATGATTTTTGATTTATAGTTACTTATAGTTAGCAGAAAACATACGATCGAAATATACCAAATGTCATCATTGAATTAGGAAGGTAAATGTAAATAATCTTACTAGTTTCACCCTACAGGCATAAAACAAGGCTGGAGCACTTGGGAGGAACATGACTGATGCTCAATCTGTTTTCAGTAGTCGTATAAAGATAACTTTATTTCCCTATCTATCAACATTTGGGCCCAAATATGGCTCCCTATTTTCTCACCAGATCATTTCTCTATCCTCCTAGACTAGAAGACTTTACAGAACATTAGACAGAGTCATGAAACATATATTATACCTTCCAAATAGATATGTCCGTATGATGGACACTGGCTCTTGGAAACCAAGTAGCTCAAGCAGCATCCATAATTCATGTGTGAAATGATAAAGGATGCACAATATGCCTCGGCTTCCAATTCCACTCGCCAGTGATCAGACACAAATAGCTGGTGAGGTGATGTGTCTTAGAACGCGCTCGCTAAACCTGGTAAGACAACTGAGGATTAAATCGTGACCTCTCTGATTAATGACATGAAAAGTGGCACAAGAAAAGTAGAAATATTAGTAGTCAGAATGAGCATACCCTCCGGCCATATTCACATTCCCATGTCCATGACTGTGCTGTCTGCTGTGGAATTGTGAATTGCATGCATGTGATGTTGCATACATTAACAGAGAGGGATGCCTTTACCTGAAAATGTGCATCTGTGTATCTGTCAGTACCATGAGCTGAGAAAGTCCCCTTTCAGTTTGAGTCATGTTCAGTCAAACACACTTGCTGAATTCGGAGCCGCATACTAGCATACTACTCTTACTATTTCTGCCATAGATGATATGGTAAAAGTAGTAAGAGTAGTACACTAGTTTGCAGTTCAGAATTCAGCAATTCATTCAATTTGATTTATACTCTATTTCCAGGTTAAAGCTTATAGAACAGCATGTACATTACAATATACAACTAGTAATAGTACTATAAAGAGCTTTTGACACTTGAAATAGTTAACCTTGGGTCATTCTAAACCCTGGGTAAACTGAATCATGGGTTTTACTTCACATTTCACACTTCTCATAATTGACCTGGGTATTCATGTTTCACATTGTACATTCCTAAACCCTGGGTAAACGTTCTTATTTGCAAATTTGCGAGGTCAGTGTCATTGATTGGACGAACACAACACTCATAAAAGCTCTAGCATTGCACATCCTTGTATTGCTGACTGTATATCGATTTTGTACTGAATGGTTACTTCAGACTTTAAAGGTGCACTATGTAAATTTTTTTT
Organism: Romanogobio albipinnatus; assembly: GCA_023566225.1. Classification (NCBI taxonomy): domain Eukaryota; kingdom Metazoa; phylum Chordata; class Actinopteri; order Cypriniformes; family Gobionidae; genus Romanogobio; species Romanogobio albipinnatus. The sequence continues at coordinate 20,842,370 of CM042247.1, forward strand.
CAGTAAAGTATCCAAAAACCACTAGGCCAGTGTTATATATTTTGTTCAGTTGAGTACTTACAATATCCCAAATGTTTCCAACTATTTGTAAATCGTGAGAAATTGCTGTTTTAACCAAGGAACCCGGGCGTGTGAGGGAGTCGCCTGTCGATTGCGTCATATCTGCGTTACCCTCGGTTTCCTGTTTTATTTTGCAGAAACGCTTTACTCTTACTGCAGTGTGCAACAAGTGTCATAGCAGCCACCGAGCGAACGCACAGAGTAACGTCATAACTTCATTTTCAACACACTCAAAATGTATCTAATATCAGACATCCCAACCTGCAAAAAGTAATTTCAGGGAGGTATCCCGAATACATAAGGATATGAAATTTCACCACAGAACATGACTTTACTAACATTTATACTGACATACAGTGGAATATAATAGAACAATGAATGAATAAAATAACTATTTACATACACGCCAAATTAAACCTGTACAGCGTGCAAGATTGTCATTATGTTTAATGTTTATTAGACAGGGGTACACTTTCGCATATTCATCCAGTTTCTAGATAGGCCTACTGAACTGATTAATTCGGTTCGGGAGAAGAGATAAAAGCCCGCCCACACTGACAATTGGTTGGTTGACTTACCGAAACAGGCCAATCAGCATGCTCTCTGTCTTACATGCGCTTCATGGGGCACACATGCACACTAGCACACACACGCAAGGTCTCTCGCTCCCCCTCCCTCTCTCTCTGCTGTGCGCGCGTGTCGGTTTGGAGTACAGTCTCTGTCTCGCATGCATGCTCTTGCTCGCTTTAACTAATTTGCGGGCATCAGGGAGTGCGGGACCAATTTGCGGGAGACTCCCGGAACTTCCGGGAGACTTGGAATATCTGTAATATGATAAACAGAGCTCCGTTACCTCATACTCATGACCGGAAAAGCGGAAGTGGCGCCGGCGACTGTGTCATAATAAAAGTCCCACTGCTCGCGAGGCATATGTTGCCTTCACGACTGTGATGTGAAGACCACATGCCCCAAGATTCTGCGCTCAAACGTGGCGTCATCAACATACGCCTTTGTTTTAATCAGGCGACCTCTAGTGAACGGAAAAGTTACATAGTGCACCTTTAAAGATAAGAATGTCTCTTCTTCACTCAAATTGTTGCGTTTTCTGTCAGCATTTAACATTTTTCTGTTTATATACAATGTGAAGTGTTTCTGTGACTATACAAAGCATGCAGATATGTATGCAATTGGTTGTCTGTTACTAAGCATCTAGCTTTAACATTCTAACTCTGAATCATTTCACACTGACACTATACAAGTTTGTCACCATAATGCGGGGTTAACACTGCAAAACACGGTTAACACTGGAGCAGGGTTTCATAATCCCAGGTAAAACGTGGTGCTAACCCCGCTTCTAAAGTACAAGTGTAAAACGCTTGTTTATCCGGGGTTAAAAGCAGTGTTTAGAACACTGATAACCCGGGGGTTAAGCGCAGTGTGAAAAGCCCTTAATATAATCATACTGTTATGGTGTGAGCAGGCAAGGAGATGGAGAGGTGTATCCAAATGCAGCAAAACAACAAAACAAAAACAGGCAAGCAAGAACGCAACAGCTTTACAAATGCAAAGACAATACTAAACTGAATGCTAGAACTAAACTGAAGGCACAGGGGAAAACAAACTCAACAAAACAGGTGCTCAAAGCAATAAGTGACCATGACAACAAATGAATGAGAACAGGGGGGTATTCCAGAAAGCAGGTTATGTGACATACCCGGGTATATGTGGTGCTCCTCATTTGGGTGTTTCACTGGTTATCTTCCCAGTTAGAAGTGACCGGACACCTAAAAATTAAACTTCCTCCACCCTGACTCTAGTAAAACCAATGTAATTTTTTTTCAGTTATATATTTTTACTTGATGGTACTTATTAAAGGTGAACTATGTACGATTTTTGCAGTAAAATATCCAAAAACCACTAGGCCAGAGTTATATATTTTGTTCAGTTGAGTACTTAGAATATCCCAAATGTTTCGGACTATTTTTAAATCGGGAGAAATTTCTATTTTAACCAAGGAACCGGGATGTGTGAGCTATGCGTGTGAGGGAGTTGCCAGTCAATTGCGTCATATCTGCGTTACCCCCATTTTCCGGTTTTATTTTGCACTGCAGTGTGAACAAGTGTCATAGCAGCCGCCGAGAAAATGTCATAACTTCCTTTTCAACACACTCAGAAATATTTAATACGATAAACAGAGTTGCGCTACCTCATTCTCATCACTGGAAAAGCGGAAGTGGCACCGGCGACCGTGTCATAATAAAAGTCCCACCGGCTTTGTTTTTAACAGGCGACCTCTAGCGGACGGAAAAGTTACATAGTGTAGCTTTAATATATATGCAATAATTATGGTGTATTTTTGCCATTGAAAATTATATATATATATATATATATATAAAAATGTCAGGTTAAAATAGAGACTAGGCCTTCAAAATATATATGTTTTAAAGGCAGATAAGCGCCATCTGGTGAGAGTATGGCAAGAAAATGTAGAACCATGGTGTAACCACTAGATGGCATGTACAGCTCTCTATGGAGAGGCTTGTGAATTTCTTAATTGTTTTTGGACATATTTACTTTTTTTTTTAGGTGGATTTGAATATATATTAAAAAAATCTCAAAGACTATTTCTTATCAAGTTTTAAATATTTATTTTGTTAGAAATAGTGATTTAAAAGTGTTATGATTACAGTCAAAACCTTATCATTGTGTTAGAAAGAGAACGCAAGGAAGCATTTTGATTTTAATAAAAAAATGCAATTCATTCAATTATAACACTTTATGTAAATTATGTATTTTTTTTTAATGCTCAGAAAGAGATTCCAAGTGCACAGTTCATGTGTGTGTGTGTGTGTGTGTGTGTGTGTGTGTGTGTATGAGAGAGAGAGAGAGAGAGAGAGAGAGAGAGAGAGAGAG